>OZ018402.1:17050878-17349069 GCA_963969585.1 Drosophila helvetica | reverse complement strand
GTTTCTCAATGTGAGTTCAAGAGCTCCCTGATTCTCTGCACTCCTCAGGATTGCTGGTCCTATCGCAGCGCAAAGATCCGGCAGCTCATACCATGTTTTCGTGTGCCGATATGACTCATCCTTCACCCGACCAGCGTGAAATCCCCAGTGTGGTAGAGGTTACAGCCTCCCACGATCCTTACGGGGCTTCATACAACATGCAATATCGCTTGCAACGCTCTGCCCTGGAGGAGATTAATATTTCCCAAGAATGAAGATTTGAGTGGAATATCTGCGGCCTGCTCCAGGTAATTTATTTATCGTTATTTATCTCGTTATTTATCTATCTTTCCGCCTCTTTTCAGATGCAGATCCCATGATCCTAAGATAAGTTTCCTTATTATTGTTCAATTTCATCATACGCGCTGTTTCCCAACTGGCACTCCATCCCAATACAATAAGTATCTAAGATAATGTGGATCCGTGAACTATCGTAGATCGCCCCAATGTCCACCTCAATAAGATGCAGCTCTTTCTAGCCAGGCCGACGCGGTATAATGCTATTGAGAATAATGGAAACCTGAATATTAATCTCCTCCAGCAATTGACATATAATCTATGCCACATGTTTGCATGTTCACCGTGTCGTATCTGGCTCCGGCATATCTAGCACATTTAGCTGCCGCCGTGGCCGCCGTCTATCTGACTGGGTGTGTATTATATTCGTCCTGGTATTCGCATATTTCTATAATGATTTCCTTACAGCGCCGAAGAGTTCCATTCTACCAAGGAGGAGTGTGAAAAGCGACAAGCACCGCTTTTCACAGTCGATGGAGATAAATCCGATGTATTCCGCTTGTGTTCACAAAATACTTATAATGTCTTAAGTAGAATATGCCTCTTGAATACATATAATTCTAATTTAATTCACAGTAAGTAAATACAATTCTTATTTGTTGTATGTACCTACACCCAGCACGTGTGTAAACTTCTCATGATCAGTAGGAAAATATTTCAAATCGATTATATGACCGTACATTTCGCGTACCTAATGATATCTAATGCCTAATGTCTAGCGCTGTTGTCTTTTTTTTATTTATTTATTTCAAATATCCCAGTGTTTTTTTTGCTTTGCTAACACTAGTCAACACGACATTACTGCTGTTGCCAAAAATTACTTTTCCAGATAGATTTGGTGATTTAAAAATGTTTAAGCAATTATGTTTTTTGTATGTAGGTTTTGTCTTTTTTTAAAGAATTTTTAAAAAATCTGGTATTCTGTAATCAAATTTGAATTTGAAAGATTAATAACTTCCAGACAGTAAGCTGCAGCTACAAAGTGTTTAGGAACGATTTATGCTGTATTTATCAGCTTTTCAGAACTGCAAAGTTCAATACAGGCAGATTTAAGATGCTTAAGTTATTTGAAAAAAAAGCACTACCTCTGAAAAAAACAAGCAGATTTTTTTAAAAATCCTAATCACAACTACGACTCATTATAACTACTTCTATCTATTCTCTTCACTTTGGTTAGTTCTTTTGCTGTCAGCATTATTGCCGTATAGCACGGTGGTAAGATGCCTGAAATTGCAAAAATCATACATTTTGGTCTGTAGATTCAACCCAACGCATTTCCTCAGAGCTTTGGCTTGGGTAATGTATAATTGTTTGCTGGAGGATTTTGTTAGATTTGCATAAGATGTACATATTTTCATATTCTGGTTTTGACCTTACAAAGGTCAGTAGTGTAGTGGCGAAATTCAGAATCTGAGAAGCATGCACATTATCACATTTAATTTGTTTACTTTGTTCGACTTGTGATCGATTTGATGTTATAATTCCTCCTAGAAGTTTTGTTTGTTTAACTTGTTTGATTTCACCCAGAGCAGCAGTAAGTTGTATAATTTTCCTGTTGCTGGTGGTCATGGCCAAAGCTACCGTCTTATCGGGATTGAAACTAATGCCTACATCATTTCATAACATTTCAAAATCATTCCTTTTATTTTGTAACTCACTTTCTGTGTACTTAAAAATTCTGTGGCTTGACATGATGACAAAATCATCTGTAAATTGAAACATAGATGTAGAGTTATCCTGAATCTGATGTAGCCTTTTCGTGTATAGGTTAAATACCACTGGCGACAGGCAGCTACCTTGCGGTATGCCTCCTGTGACTGTTTTGGTGTTGTTACCAAGGCAAAGAGTTCTTATCTTGAATAAGATGTAGATCCCATTTGTAAAGATGTTTTGAATGTCTTAAGCAGACATTATTTTTTTCAAAAATTCTAGGTTAACACAATTGTAAGCAAGAGAAATTTGTTAAAATTTGTTGAAGAGTCTTACCTGTTTTATCAGCTGGTCGCTGGTCGTTTCGCTGGAGTCGGCTGTGGCTGCCAACTCGGAGTAGTGATTTTCCAAGGGGATTTGTTTTGCCTTTTGTCGAGTTTTCTCACCTGTTAGGAGATTGATGTTAACGTCCTGTAAATATTCTGATTCCGGATGCACCCTGGTGCCTGAGTGATGGTTCTCAGGACTCTGGATTGAGCTCGCTGGATAATTTCGGTGTTGTTTCTGCTTGGATATATCCAGTTTTGTTAATGGCATCCCGCTTCGCTTTAGAGTTTGGATAATTCCAGTCTTCAATGCGCTCCTCATTGGAGTAAATTTCCATGCACTGGTTCAGTTCGTTCGCTGTTCGGCAGGCTCCACGCTGCTCACAAACCACTTTAACAACTTTTCCAACTCGCTGTCTTCGCCCTCATCTAAGATTTTTCGTACAGTGACGCATTAAAGTGATGGCACAGTTTCAAATTTCAAGTTCATATGTTATTGCCACGCTTAGGCAGATTCTTGGAAGCTGCAGGCTCCACTGTAGGAGCATCCTTTCGTTGCGATGGCACCTCTTTTTCCAGAGAAGACTCCTTAGCAGCAAATTCTTCGCGGGAGGCTGATATGGTTGATCGTCGAAGGGACATTCTAAACTTCTTGTTAGAAACTTCGGGTTCCACTGTAGGAGCTTCCTTCCGTTGCGATGGCACCTCTTTCTCCAGAGAAGTCTCCTTAGCAGAACATTTTTCGCGGGAGGCTGATATGGTTGATCGTCGAAGGGACATTCTAAACTTCTTGTTAGAAACTTCGGGTTCCACTGTAGGGGCATCCTTTTGTTGCGATGGCACCTCTTTCTCCAGAGAAGTCTCCTTAGCAGAAAATTCTTGCGGGAGGCTGATATGGTTGATCGTCGAAGGGACATTCTAAATTTCTTGTTAGAAACTTCAGGTTCCACTGTAGGGGCATCCTTTCGTTTAGATGGTACCTCTTTCTCCGGAGAAGTCTCCTTAGCAGCACATTCTTCGCGGGAGGCTGATATGGTTGATCGTCGAAGGGACATTCTAAACTTCTTGTTAGAAACTTCAGGTTCCACTGTAGGGGCATCCTTTCGTTTAGATGGTACCTCTTTCTCCGGAGAAGTCTCCTTAGCAGTAAATTCTTCGTGGGAGGCTGATATGGTTGATCGTCGAAGGGACATTCTAAATTTCTTGTTAGAAACTTCAGGTTCCACTGTAAGGGCATCCTTTCGTTGCGATGGCACCTCTTTCTCCGGAGAAGTCTCCTTAGCAGCACATTCTTCGCGGGAGGCTGATATGGTTGATCGTCGAAGGGACATTCTAAACTTCTTGTTAGAAACTTCAGGTTCCACTGTAGGAGCTTCCTTTCGTTTAGATGGCACCTCTTTCTCCGGAGAAGTCTCCTTAGCAGCAAATTCTTCGCGGGAGGCTGATATGGTTGATCGTCGAAGGGACATTCTAAACTTCTTGTTAGAAACTTCAGGTTCCACTGTAGGAGCTTCCTTTCGTTTAGATGGTACCTCTTTCTCCGGGGAAGTCTGCTTAGCAGAAAATTCTTCGCGGGAGGCTGATATGGTTGATCGTCGAAGGGACATTCTAAACTTCTTGTTAGAAACTTCAGGTTCCACTGTAGGGGCATCCTTTCGTTTAGATGGTACCTCTTTCTCCGGAGAAGTCTCCTTAGCAGTAAATTCTTCGTGGGAGGCTGATATGGTTGATCGTCGAAGGGACATTCTAAACATCTTGTTAGAAACTTCAGGTTCCACTGTAGGAGCTTCCTTTCGTTTAGATGGTACCTCTTTCTCCGGGGAAGTCTGCTTAGCAGAAAATTCTTCGCGGGAGGCTGATATGGTTGATCGTCGAAGGGACATTCTAAACTTATTGTTAGAAACTTCAGGTTCCACTGTAGGAGCTTCCTTTCGTTGCGATGGCACCTCTTTCTCCAGAGAAGTCTCCTTAGCAGAACATTTTTCACGGGAGGCTGATATGGTTGATCGTCGAAGCGACATTCTAAACTTCTTGTTAGAAACTTCAGGTTCCACTGTAGGAGCTTCCTTTCGTTTAGATGGTACCTCTTTCTCCGGGGAAGTCTGCTTAGCAGAAAATTCTTCGCGGGAGGCTGATATGGTTGATCGTCGAAGGGACATTCTAAACTTCTTGTTAGAAACTTCAGGTTCCACTGTAGGGGCATAATTTCGTTTAGATGGTACCTCTTTCTCCAGAGAAGTCTCCTTAGCAGTAAATTCTTCGCGGGAGGCTGATATGGTTGATCGTCGAAGGGACATTCTAAACTTCTTGTTAGAAACTTCAGGTTCCACTGTAGGGGCATCCTTTCGTTTAGATTGTACCTCTTTCTCCGGGGAAGTCTGCTTAGCAGAAAATTCTTCGCGGGAGGCTGATATGGTTGATCGTCGAAGGGACATTCTAAACTTCTTGTTAGAAACTTCAGGTTCCACTGTAGGGGCATCCTTTCGTTTAGATGGCACCTCTTTCTGATATGGTTGATCGTCGAAGGGACATTCTAAACTTCTTGTTAGAAACTTCAGGTTCCACTGTAGGAGCTTCCTTTCGTTTAGATGGCACCTCTTTCTCCGGAGAAGTCTCCTTAGCAGTAAATTCTTCGCGGGAGGCTGATATGGTTGATCGTCGAAGGGACATTCTAAACTTCTTGTTAGAAACTTCAGGTTCCACTGTAGGGGCATCCTTTCGTTTAGATGGTACCTCTTTCTCCGGAGAAGTCTCCTTAGCAGCAAATTCTTCGCGGGAGGCTGATATGGTTGATCGTCGAAGGGACATTCTAAACTTCTTGTTAGAAACTTCAGGTTCCACTGTAGGAGCTTCCTTTCGTTGCGATGGCACCTCTTTCTCCAGAGAAGTCTCCTTAGCAGTAAATTCTTCGCGGGATGCTGATATGGTTGATCGTCGAAGGGACATTCTAAACTTCTTGTTAGAAACTTCAGGTTCCACTGTAGGGGCATCCTTTCGTTTAGATGGCACCTCTTTCTGATATGGTTGATCGTCGAAGGGACATTCTAAACTTCTTGTTAGAAACTTCAGGTTCCACTGTAGGAGCTTCCTTTCGTTTAGATGGTACCTCTTTCTCCGGGGAAGTCTGCTTAGCAGAAAATTCTTCGCGGGAGGCTGATATGGTTGATCGTCGAAGGGACATTCTAAACTTCTTGTTAGAAACTTCAGGTTCCACTGTAGGGGCATCCTTTCGTTTAGATGGTACCTCTTTCTCCGGAGAAGTCTCCTTAGCAGTAAATTCTTCGCGGGAGGCTGATATGGTTGATCGTCGAAGGGACATTCTAAACTTCTTGTTAGAAACTTCAGGTTCCACTGTAGGGGCATCCTTTCGTTTAGATTGTACCTCTTTCTCCGGGGAAGTCTGCTTAGCAGAAAATTCTTCGCGGGAGGCTGATATGGTTGATCGTCGAAGGGACATTCTAAACTTCTTGTTAGAAACTTCAGGTTCCACTGTAGGAGCTTCCTTTCGTTGCGATGGCACCTCTTTCTCCGGGAATGTCTGCTTAGCAGAAAATTCTTCGCGGGAGGCTGATATGGTTGATCGTCGAAGGGAAATTCTAAACTTCTTGTTAGAAACTTCAGGTTCCACTGTAGGGGCATCCTTTCGTTTAGATGGTACCTCTTTCTCCGGGGAAGTCTGCTTAGCAGAAAATTCTTCGCGGGAGGCTGATATGGTTGATCGTCGAAGGGACATTCTAAACTTCTTGTTAGAAACTTCAGGTTCCACTGTAGGAGCTTCCTTTCGTTTAGATGGCACCTCTTTCTCCGGAGAAGTCTCCTTAGCAGCAAATTCTTCGCGGGAGGCTGATATGGTTGATCGTCGAAGGGACATTCTAAACTTCTTGTTAGAAACTTCGGGTTTCACTGTAGGGGCATCCTTTCGTTTAGATGGCACCTCTTTCTGATATGGTTGATCGTCGAAGGGACATTCTAAACTTCTTGTTAGAAACTTCAGGTTCCTCTGTAGGAGCATCCTTTCTTTGCGATGGCACCTCTTTCTCCGGAGAAGTCTCCTTAGCAGTAAATTCTTCGCGGGAGGCTGATATGGTTGATCGTCGAAGGGACATTCTAAACTTCTTGTTAGAAACTTCGGGTTTCACTGTAGGGGCATCCTTTCGTTTAGATGGCACCTCTTTCTGATATGGTTGATCGTCGAAGGGACATTCTAAACTTCTTGTTAGAAACTTCAGGTTCCTCTGTAGGAGCATCCTTTCTTTGCGATGGCACCTCTTTCTCCAGAGAAGTCTCCTTAGCAGAACATTTTTCGCGGGAGGCTGATATGGTTGATCGTCGAAGCGACATTCCAAACTTCTTGTTAGAAACTTCGGGTTCCACTGTAGGGGCATCCTTTCGTTTAGATGGCACCTCTTTCTGATATGGTTGATCGTCGAAGGGACATTCTAAACTTCTTGTTAGAAACTTCGGGTTTCACTGTAGGGGCATCCTTTCGTTTAGATGGCACCTCTTTCTGATATGGTTGATCGTCGAAGGGACATTCTAAACTTCTTGTTAGAAACTTCAGGTTCCTCTGTAGGAGCTTCCTTTCGTTGCGATGGCACCTCTTTCTCCAGAGAAGTCTCCTTAGCAGAACATTTTTCGCGGGAGGCTGATATGGTTGATCGTCGAAGGGACATTCTAAACTTCTTGTTAGAAACTTCGGGTTTCACTGTAGGGGCATCCTTTCGTTTAGATGGCACCTCTTTCTGATATGGTTGATCGTCGAAGGGACATTCTAAACTTCTTGTTAGAAACTTCAGGTTCCTCTGTAGGAGCATCCTTTCTTTGCGATGGCACCTCTTTCTCCGGAGAAGTCTCCTTAGCAGTAAATTCTTCGCGGGAGGCTGATATGGTTGATCGTCGAAGGGACATTCTAAACTTCTTGTTAGAAACTTCAGGTTCCACTGTAGGAGCTTCCTTTCGTTGCGATGGCACCTCTTTCTCCGGAGAAGTCTCCTTAGCAGCAAATTCTTCGCGGGAGGCTGATATGGTTGATCGTCGAAGGGACATTCTAAACTTCTTGTTAGAAACTTCGGGTTTCACTGTAGGGGCATCCTTTCGTTTAGATGGCACCTCTTTCTGATATGGTTGATCGTCGAAGGGACATTCTAAACTTCTTGTTAGAAACTTCAGGTTCCTCTGTAGGAGCATCCTTTCTTTGCGATGGCACCTCTTTCTCCGGAGAAGTCTCCTTAGCAGTAAATTCTTCGCGGGAGGCTGATATGGTTGATCGTCGAAGGGACATTCTAAACTTCTTGTTAGAAACTTCAGGTTCCACTGTAGGAGCTTCCTTTCGTTTAGATGGCACCTCTTTCTCCGGAGAAGTCTCTCTAGCAGCAAATTCTTCGCGGGAGGCTGATATGGTTGATCGTCGAAGGGACATTCTAAACTTCTTGTTAGAAACTTCAGGTTCCACTGTAGGAGCTTCCTTTCGTTGCGATGGCACCTCTTTCTCCAGAGAAGTCTCCTTAGCAGAACATTTTTCGCGGGAGGCTGATATGGTTGATCGTCGAAGCGACATTCCAAACTTCTTGTTAGAAACTTCGGGTTCCACTGTAGGGGCATCCTTTCGTTTAGATGGCACCTCTTTCTCCGGGGAAGTCTGCTTAGCAGAAAATTCTTGCGGGAGGCTGATATGGTTGATCGTCGAAGGGACATTCTAAACTTCTTGTTAGAAACTTCGGGTTCCACTGTAGGGGCATCCTTTCGTTTAGATGGCACCTCTTTCTCCGGGGAAGTCTGCTTAGCAGAAAATTCTTGCGGGAGGCTGATATGGTTGATCGTCGAAGGGACATTCTAAACTTCTTGTTAGAAACTTCGGGTTCCACTGTAGGGGCATGCTTTCTTTGCGATGGCACCTCTTTCTCCGGAGAAGTCTGCTTAGCAGTAAATTCTTCGCGGGAGGCTGATATGGTTGATCGTCGAAGGGACATTCTAAACTTCTTGTTAGAAACTTCGGGTTCCACTGTAGGGGCATCCTTTCGTTTAGATGGCACCTCTTTCTCCGGGGAAGTCAGCTTAGCAGAAAATTCTTGCGGGAGGCTGATATGGTTGATCGTCGAAGGGACATTCTAAACTTCTTGTTAGAAACTTCGGGTTCCACTGTAGGGGCATCCTTTCGTTTAGATGGCACCTCTTTCTCCGGGGAAGTCTGCTTAGCAGAAAATTCTTGCGGGAGGCTGATATGGTTGATCGTCGAAGGGACATTCTAAACTTCTTGTTAGAAACTTCGGGTTCCACTGTAGGGGCATCCTTTCTTTGCGATGGCACCTCTTTCTCCGGAGAAGTCTCCTTAGCAGTAAATTCTTCGCGGGAGGCTGATATGGTTGATCGTCGAAGGGACATTCTAAACTTCTTGTTAGAAACTTCAGGTTCCACTGTAGGAGCTTCTTTTCGTTTAGATGGCACCTCTTTCTCCGGAGAAGTCTCCTTAGCAGCAAATTCTTCGCGGGAGGCTGATATGGTTGATCGTCGAAGGGACATTCTAAACTTCTTGTTAGAAACTTCAGGTTCCACTGTAGGAGCTTCTTTTCGTTTAGATGGCACCTCTTTCTCCGGAGAAGTCTCCTTAGCAGCAAATTCTTCGCGGGAGGCTGATATGGTTGATCGTCGAAGGGACATTCTAAACTTCTTGTTAGAAACTTCAGGTTCCACTGTAGGAGCTTCTTTTCGTTTAGATGGCACCTCTTTCTCCGGAGAAGTCTCCTTAGCAGCAAATTCTTCGCGGGAGGCTGATATGGTTGATCGTCGAAGGGACATTCTAAACTTCTTGTTAGAAACTTCAGGTTCCACTGTAGGAGCTTCCTTTCGTTGCGATGGCACCTCTTTCTCCAGAGAAGTCTCCTTAGCAGAACATTTTTCGCGGGAGGCTGATATGGTTGATCGTCGAAGCAACATTCCAAACTTCTTGTTAGAAACTTCGGGTTCCACTGTAGGGGCATCCTTTCGTTTAGATGGCACCTCTTTCTCCGGGGAAGTCTGCTTAGCAGAAAATTCTTGCGGGAGGCTGATATGGTTGATCGTCGAAGGGAAATTCTAAACTTCTTGTTAGAAACTTCGGGTTCCACTGTAGGGGCATCCTTTTGTTGCGATGGCACCTCTTTCTCCGGAGAAGTCTCCTTAGCAGAAAATTCCTGCGGGAGGCTGATATGGTTGATCGTCGAAGGGACATTCTAAACTTCTTGTTAGAAGCTTCAGGTTCCACTGTAGGGGCATCCTTTTGTTGCGATGGCACCTCTTTCTCCGGAGAAGTCTCCTTAGCAGAAAAATCCTGCGGGAGGCTGATATGGTTGATCGTCGAAGGGACATTTTAAACTTCTTGTTAGAAAATTCGGGTTCCACTGTAGGGGCATCCTTTCGTTTAGATGGTACCTCTTTCTCCGGAGAAGTCTCCTTAGCAGAACATTTTTCGCGGGAGGCTGATATGGTTGATCGTCGAAGGGACATTCTAAACTTCTTGTTAGAAACTTCGGGTTCCACTGTAGGGGCATCCTTTTTTTGCGATGGCACCTCTTTCTCCGGAGAAGTCTCCTTAGCAGTAAATTCTTCGCGGGAGGCTGATATGGTTGATCGTCGAAGGGAAATTCTAAACTTTTTGTTAGAAACTTCAGGTTCCACTGTAGGGGCATCCTTTCGTTTAGATGGCACCTCTTTCTCCGGAGAAGTCTCCTTAGCAGAACATTTTTCGCGGGAGGCTGATATGGTTGATCGTCGAAGCGACATTCTAAACTTCTTGTTAGAAACTTCGGGTTCCACTGTAGGGGCATCCTTTCGTTTAGATGGCACCTCTTTCTCCGGAGAAGTCTCCTTAGCAGAACATTTTTCGCGGGAGGCTGATATGGTTGATCGTCGAAGGGACATTTTAAACTTCTTGTTAGAAAATTCGGGTTCCACTGTAGGGGCATCCTTTCGTTTAGATGGCACCTCTTTCTCCGGAGAAGTCTCCTTAGCAGCAAATTCTTCGCGGGAGGCTGATATGGTTGATCGTCGAAGGGACATTCTAAACTTCTTGTTAGAAACTTCGGGTTCCACTGTAGGGGCATCCTTTTTTTGCGATGGCACCTCTTTCTCCGGAGAAGTCTCCTTAGCAGTAAATTCTTCGCGGGAGGCTGATATGGTTGATCGTCGAAGGGAAATTCTAAACTTTTTGTTAGAAACTTCAGGTTCCACTGTAGGGGCATCCTTTCGTTTAGATGGCACCTCTTTCTCCGGAGAAGTCTCCTTAGCAGAACATTTTTCGCGGGAGGCTGATATGGTTGATCGTCGAAGCGACATTCTAAACTTCTTGTTAGAAACTTCGGGTTCCACTGTAGGGGCATCCTTTCGTTTAGATGGTACCTCTTTCTCCGGAGAAGTCTCCTTAGCAGAACATTTTTCGCGGGAGGCTGATATGGTTGATCGTCGAAGCGACATTCTAAACTTCTTGTTAGAAACTTCGGGTTCCACTGTAGGGGCATCCTTTTGTTGCGATGGCACCTCTTTCTCCGGAGAAGTCTCCTTAGCAGAAAATTCCTGCGGGAGGCTGATATGGTTGATCGTCGAAGGGACATTCTAAACTTCTTGTTAGAAGCTTCAGGTTCCACTGTAGGGGCATCCTTTTGTTGCGATGGCACCTCTTTCTCCGGAGAAGTCTCCTTAGCAGAAAAATCCTGCGGGAGGCTGATATGGTTGATCGTCGAAGGGACATTTTAAACTTCTTGTTAGAAAATTCGGGTTCCACTGTAGGGGCATCCTTTCGTTTAGATGGTACCTCTTTCTCCGGAGAAGTCTCCTTAGCAGAACATTTTTCGCGGGAGGCTGATATGGTTGATCGTCGAAGGGACATTCTAAACTTCTTGTTAGAAACTTCAGGTTCCTCTGTAGGAGCATCCTTTCTTTGCGATGGCACCTCTTTCTCCGGAGAAGTCTGCTTAGCAGTAAATTCTTCGCGGGAGGCTGATATGGTTGATCGTCGAAGGGACATTCTAAACTTTTTGTTAGAAACTTCAGGTTCCTCTGTAGGAGCATCCTTTCTTTGCGATGGCACCTCTTTCTCCGGAGAAGTCTGCTTAGCAGTAAATTCTTCGCGGGAGGCTGATATGGTTGATCGTCGAAGGGACATTCTAAACTTCTTGTTAGAAACTTCGGGTTCCACTGTAGGGGCATCCTTTTGTTGCGATGGCACCTCTTTCTCCGGAGAAGTCTCCTTAGCAGTAAATTCTTCGCGGGAAGCTGATATGGTTGATCGTCGAAGGGACATTCTAAACTTCTTGTTAGAAACTTCAGGTTCCACTGTAGGGGCATCCTTTCGTTTAGATGGCACCTCTTTCTCCAGAGAAGTCTCCTTAGCAGAAAATTCTTCGCGGGAGGCTGATATGGTTGATCGTCGAAGCGACATTCTAAACTTCTTGTTAGAAACTTCGGGTTCCACTGTAGGGGCATCCTTTCGTTTAGATGGTACCTCTTTCTCCGGAGAAGTCTCCTTAGCAGAACATTTTTCGCGGGAGGCTGATATGGTTGATCGTCGAAGCGACATTCTAAACTTCTTGTTAGAAACTTCGGGTTCCACTGTAGGGGCATCCTTTTGTTGCGATGGCACCTCTTTCTCCGGAGAAGTCTCCTTAGCAGAAAATTCCTGCGGGAGGCTGATATGGTTGATCGTCGAAGGGACATTCTAAACTTCTTGTTAGAAGCTTCAGGTTCCACTGTAGGGGCATCCTTTTGTTGCGATGGCACCTCTTTCTCCGGAGAAGTCTCCTTAGCAGAAAAATCCTGCGGGAGGCTGATATGGTTGATCGTCGAAGGGACATTTTAAACTTCTTGTTAGAAAATTCGGGTTCCACTGTAGGGGCATCCTTTCGTTTAGATGGTACCTCTTTCTCCGGAGAAGTCTCCTTAGCAGAACATTTTTCGCGGGAGGCTGATATGGTTGATCGTCGAAGGGACATTCTAAACTTCTTGTTAGAAACTTCAGGTTCCTCTGTAGGAGCATCCTTTCTTTGCGATGGCACCTCTTTCTCCGGAGAAGTCTGCTTAGCAGTAAATTCTTCGCGGGAGGCTGATATGGTTGATCGTCGAAGGGACATTCTAAACTTTTTGTTAGAAACTTCAGGTTCCTCTGTAGGAGCATCCTTTCTTTGCGATGGCACCTCTTTCTCCGGGGAAGTCAGCTTAGCAGAAAATTCTTGCGGGAGGCTGATATGGTTGATCGTCGAATGGAAATTCTAAACTTCTTGTTAGAAACTTCGGGTTCCACTGTAGGGGCATCCTTTTGTTGCGATGGCACCTCTTTCTCCGGAGAAGTCTCCTTAGCAGTAAATTCTTCGCGGGAGGCTGATATGGTTGATCGTCGAAGGGAAATTCTAAACTTCTTGCTAGAAACTTCTGGTTCCACTGTAGGGGCATCCTTTTGTTGCGATGGCACCTCTTTCTCCGGAGAAGTCTCCTTAGCAGTAAATTCTTCGCGGGAAGCTGATATGGTTGATCGTCGAAGGGACATTCTAAACTTCTTGTTAGAAACTTCAGCTTCCACTGTAGGGGCTTCCTTTCGTTTAGATGGTACCTCTTTCTCCGGAGAAGTCTCCTTAGCAGAACATTTTTCGCGGGAGGCTGATATGGTTGATCGTCGAAGCGACATTCTAAACTTCTTGTTAGAAACTTCGGGTTCCACTGTAGGGGCATCCTTTCGTTTAGATGGTACCTCTTTCTCCGGAGAAGTCTGCTTAGCAGTAAATTCTTCGCGGGAGGCTGATATGGTTGAACGTCGAAGGGAATTTCTAAACTTCTTGTTAGAAACTTCAGGTTCCACTGTAGGAGCTTCCTTTCGTTTAGATGGCACCTCTTTCTCCGGAGAAGTCTGCTTAGCAGTAAATTCTTCGCGGGAGGCTGATATGGTTGATCGTCGAAGGGACATTCTAAACTTCTTGTTAGAAACTTCGGGTTCCACTGTAGGGGCATCCTTTCGTTTAGATGGTACCTCTTTCTCCGGAGAAGTCTGCTTAGCAGAAAATTCTTCGCGGGAGGCTGATATGGTTGAACGTCGAAGGGACATTCTAAACTTCTTGTTAGAAGCTTCAGGTTCCACTGCAGGGGCATCCTTTCGTTTAGATGGCACCTCTTTCTCCAGAGAAGTCTCCTTAGCAGAAAATTCTTCGCGGGAGGCTGATATGGTTGAACGTCGAAGGGACATTCTAAACTTCTTGTTAGAAGCTTCAGGTTCCACTGTAGGGGCATCCTTTTGTTGCGATGGCACCTCTTTCTCCAAAAAAGTCTCCTTAGCAGCAAATTCTTCGCGGGAGGCTGATATGGTTGATCGTCGAAGGGACATTCTAAACTTCTTGTTAGAAGCTTCAGGTTCCACTGCAGGGGCATCCTTTCGTTTAGATGGCACCTCTTTCTCCAGAGAAGTCTCCTTAGCAGAAAATTCTTCGCGGGAGGCTGATATGGTTGATCGTCGAAGGGACATTCTAAACTTCTTGTTAGAAGCTTCAGGTTCCACTGTAGGGGCATCCTTTTGTTGCGATGGCACCTCCTTCTCCGGAGAAGTCTCCTTAGCAGAAAAATCCTGCGGGAGGCTGATATGGTTGATCGTCGAAGGGACATTCTAAACTTCTTGTTAGAAGCTTCAGGTTCCACTGTAGGGGCATCCTTTTGTTGCGATGGAACCTCTTTCTCCGGAGAAGTCTCCTTAGCAGAAAAATCCTGCGGGAGGCTGATATGGTTGATCGTCGAAGGGACATTCTAAACTTCTTGTTAGAAGCTTCAGGTTCGACTGTAGGGGCATCCTTTTGTTGCGATGGCACCTCTTTCTCCGGAGAAGTCTCCTTAGCAGAAAAATCCTGCGGGAGGCTGATATGGTTGATCGTCGAAGGGACATTCTAAACTTCTTGTTAGAAGCTTCAGGTTCCACTGTAGGGGCATCCTTTTGTTGCGATGGCACCTCTTTCTCCAAAAAAGTCTCCTTAGCAGCAAATTCTTCGCGGGAGGCTGATATGGTTGATCGTCGAAGGGACATTCTAAACTTCTTGTTAGAAGCTTCAGGTTCCACTGCAGGGGCATCCTTTCGTTTAGATGGCACCTCTTTCTCCAGAGAAGTCTCCTTAGCAGAAAATTCTTCGCGGGAGGCTGATATGGTTGATCGTCGAAGGGACATTCTAAACTTCTTGTTAGAAACTTCAGGTTCCACTGTAGGGGCATCCTTTTGTTGCGATGGCACCTCTTTTTCCAGAGAAGTCTCCATAGCAGCAAATGCTTGGCGGGAGGCTGATAAGGTTGATCGTCGAAGGGACATCCTAAACTTCTTGTTAGAAGCTTCAGGTTCCACTGCAGGGGCATCCTTTCGTTTAGATGGCACCTCTTTCTCCAGAGAAGTCTCCTTAGCAGAAAATTCTTCGCGGGAGGCTGATATGGTTGATCGTCGAAGGGACATTCTAAACTTCTTGTTAGAAGCTTCAGGTTCCACTGTAGGGGCATCCTTTTGTTGCGATGGCACCTCTTTCTCCGGAGAAGTCTCCTTAGCAGAAAAATCCTGCGGGAGGCTGATATGGTTGATCGTCGAAGGGACATTCTAAACTTCTTGTTAGAAGCTTCTGGTTCCTCTGTAGGAGCTTCCTTTCGTTTAGATGGCACCTCTTTTTCCAGAGAAGTCTCCATAGCAGCAAATGCTTGGCGGGAGGCTGATAAGGTTGATCGTCGAAGGGACATTCTAAACTTCTTGTTAGAAGCTTCAGGTTCCACTGCAGGGGCATCCTTTCGTTTAGATGGCACCTCTTTCTCCAGAGAATTCTCCTTAGCAGAAAATTCTTCGCGGGAGGCTGATATGGTTGATCGTCGAAGGGACATTCTAAACTTCTTGTTAGAAACATCAGGTTCCACTGCAGGGGCATCCTTTTGTTGCGATGGCACCTCTTTCTCCAGAGAAGTCTCCATAGCAGCAAATGCTTGGCGGGAGGCTGATATGGTTGATCGTCGAAGGGACATTATAAACTTCTTGTTAGAAGCTTCAGGTTCCTCTGTAGGAGCTTCCTTTCGTTTAGATGGCACCTCTTTTTCCAGAGAAGTCTCCATAGCAGCAAATGCTTGGCGGGAGGCTGATATGGTTGATCGTCGAAGGGACATTCTAAACTTCTTGTTAGAAACTTCAGGTTCCACTGTAGGGCATCCTCTTGTTGCGACGGCACCTCTTTCTCCAGAGAAGTCTCCTTAGCAGAAAATTCTTCGCGGGAGGCTGATATGGTTGATCGTCGAAGGGACATTCTAAACTTCTTGTTAGAAGCTTCAGGTTCCACTGTAGGGCATCCTCTTGTTGCGACGGCACCTCTTTCTCCAGAGAAGTCTCCTAAGCAGAAAATTCTTCGCGGGAGGCTGATATGGTTGATCGTCGAAGGGACATTCTAAACTTCTTCTTAGAAGCTTCAGGTTCCTCAGTATGAGCTTCCTTTCGTTTAGATGGCACCTCTTTCTCCGGAGAAGTCTCCTTAGCAGAAAATTCTTCGCGGGAGGCTGATATGGTTGATCGTCGAAGGGACATTCTAAACTTCTTGTTAGAAGCTTCAGGTTCCACTGTAGGGCATCCTCTTGTTGCGACGGCACCTCTTTCTCCAGAGAAGTCTCCTTAGCAGAAAATTCTTCGCGGGAGGCTGATATGGTTGATCGTCGAAGGGACATTCTAAACTTCTTGTTAGAAGCTTCAGGTTCCACTGTAGGGCATCCTCTTGTTGCGACGGCACCTCTTTCTCCAGAGAAGTCTCCTTAGCAGAAAATTCTTCGCGGGAGGCTGATATGGTTGATCGTCGAAGGGACATTCTAAACTTCTTGTTAGAAGCTTCAGGTTCCACTGTAGGGCATCCTCTTGTTGCGACGGCACCTCTTTCTCCAGAGAAGTCTCCTTAGCAGAAAATTCTTCGCGGGAGGCTGATATGGTTGATCGTCGAAGGGACATTCTAAACTTCTTGTTAGAAGCTTCAGGTTCCTCAGTATGAGCTTCCTTTCGTTTAGATGGCACCTCTTTCTCCAGAGAAGTCTCCTTAGCAGAAAATTCTTCGCGGGAGGCTGATATGGTTGATCGTCGAAGGGACATTCTAAACTTCTTGTTAGAAGCTTCAGGTTCATCTGTATGAGCTTCCTTTCGTTTAGATGGCACCTCTTTCTCCAGAGAAGTCTCCTTAGCAGAAAATTCTTCGCGGGAGGCTGATATGGTTGATCGTCGAAGGGACATTCTAAACTTCTTGTTAGAAGCTTCAGGTTCCACTGTAGGGCATCCTCTTGTTGCGACGGCACCTCTTTCTCCAGAGAAGTCTCCTTAGCAGAAAATTCTTCGCGGGAGGCTGATATGGTTGATCGTCGAAGGGACATTCTAAACTTCTTGTTAGAAGCTTCAGGTTCATCTGTATGAGCTTCCTTTCGTTTAGATGGCACCTCTTTCTCCAGAGAAGTCTCCTTAGCAGAAAATTCTTCGCGGGAGGCTGATATGGTTGATCGTCGAAGGGACATTCTAAACTTCTTCTTGGAAGCTTCAGGTTCATCTGTATGAGCTTCCTTTCGTTTAGTTGGCACCTCTTTCTCCAGAGAAGTCTCCTTAGCAGCAAATGCTTGGCGGGAGGCTGATATGGTTGATCGTCGAAGGGACATTCTAAACTTCTTGTTAGAAGCTTCAGGTTCCTCAGTATGAGCTTCCTTTCGTTTAGATGGCACCTCTTTCTCCGGAGAAGTCTCCTTAGCAGAAAATTCTTCGCGGGAGGCTGATATGGTTGATCGTCGAAGGGACATTCTAAACTTCTTGTTAGAAGCTTCAGGTTCATCTGTATGAGCTTCCTTTCGTTTAGATGGCACCTCTTTCTCCAGAGAAGTCTCCTTAGCAGAAAATTCTTCGCGGGAGGCTGATATGGTTGATCGTCGAGGGGACATTCTAAACTTCTTGTTAGAAGCTTCAGGTTCCACTGTAGGGCATCCTCTTGTTGCGACGGCACCTCTTTCTCCAGAGAAGTCTCCTTAGCAGCAAATTTTTCGCGGGAGGCTGATATGGTTGATCGTCGAAGGGACATTCTAAACTTCTTGTTAGAAACTTCAGGTTCCACTGTAGGGGCATCCTCTTGTTGCGATGGCACCTCTTTCTCCGGAGAAGTCTCCTTAGCAGAAAATTTTTCGCGGGAGGCTGATATGGTTGATCGTCGAGGGGACATTCTAAACTTCTTGTTAGAAGCTTCAGGTTCATCTGTATGAGCTTCCTTTCGTTTAGATGGCACCTCTTTCTCCAGAGAAGTCTCCTTAGCAGAAAATTCTTCGCGGGAGGCTGATATGGTTGATCGTCGAAGGGACATTCTAAACTTCTTGTTAGAAGCTTCAGGTTCATCTGTATGAGCTTCCTTTCGTTTAGATGGCACCTCTTTCTCCAGAGAAGTCTCCTTAGCAGAAAATTCTTCGCGGGAGGCTGATATGGTTGATCGTCGAAGGGACATTCTAAACTTCTTGTTAGAAGCTTCAGGTTCATCTGTATGAGCTTCCTTTCGTTTAGATGGCACCTCTTTCTCCAGAGAAGTCTCCTTAGCAGAAAATTCTTCGCGGGAGGCTGATATGGTTGATCGTCGAGGGGACATTCTAAACTTCTTGTTAGAAGCTTCAGGTTCCACTGTAGGGCATCCTCTTGTTGCGACGGCACCTCTTTCTCCAGAGAAGTCTCCTTAGCAGCAAATTTTTCGCGGGAGGCTGATATGGTTGATCGTCGAAGGGACATTCTAAACTTCTTGTTAGAAACTTCAGGT
The DNA here is from genome assembly GCA_963969585.1 of Drosophila helvetica. NCBI lineage: Eukaryota > Metazoa > Arthropoda > Insecta > Diptera > Drosophilidae > Drosophila > Drosophila helvetica. The sequence goes on along the minus strand of OZ018402.1, from coordinate 17,330,984 downwards.
TCCACTGTAGGGGCATCCTCTTGTTGCGATGGCACCTCTTTCTCCGGAGAAGTCTCCTTAGCAGAAAATTTTTCGCGGGAGGCTGATATGGTTGATCGTCGAAGGGACATTCTAAACTTCTTGTTAGAAGCTTCAGGTTCCTCAGTATGAGCTTCCTTTCGTTTAGATGGCACCTCTTTCTCCAGAGAAGTCTCCTTAGCAGAAAATTCTTCGCGGGAGGCTGATATGGTTGATCGTCGAGGGGACATTCTAAACTTCTTGTTAGAAGCTTCAGGTTCATCTGTATGAGCTTCCTTTCGTTTAGATGGCACCTCTTTCTCCAGAGAAGTCTCCTTAGCAGAAAATTCTTCGCGGGAGGCTGATATGGTTGATCGTCGAAGGGACATTCTAAACTTCTTGTTAGAAGCTTCAGGTTCATCTGTATGAGCTTCCTTTCGTTTAGATGGCACCTCTTTCTCCAGAGAAGTCTCCTTAGCAGAAAATGCTTCGCGGGAGGCTGATATGGTTGATCGTCGAGGGGACATTCTAAACTTCTTGTTAGAAGCTTCAGGTTCATCTGTATGAGCTTCCTTTCGTTTAGATGGCACCTCTTTCTCCGGAGAAGTCTCCATAGCAGCAAATGCTTGGCGGGAGGCTGATATGGTTGATCGTCGAGGGGACATTCTAAACTTCTTGTTAGAAGCTTCAGGTTCCTCAGTATGAGCTTCCTTTCGTTTAGATGGCACCTCTTTCTCCAGAGAAGTCTCCTTAGCAGAAAATTCTTCGCGGGAGGCTGATATGGTTGATCGTCGAAGGGACATTCTAAACTTCTTGTTAGAAACTTCAGGTTCCACTGTAGGGGCATCCTTATGTTGCGATGGCACCTCTTTCTCCGGAGAAGTCTCCATAGCAGCAAATGCTTGGCGGGAGGCTGATATGGTTGATCGTCGAAGGGACATTCTAAACTTCTTGTTAGAAGCTTCAGGTTCCTCAGTATGAGCTTCCTTTCGTTTAGATGGCACCTCTTTCTCCAGAGAAGTCTCCTTAGCAGAAAATTCTTCGCGGGAGGCTGATATGGTTGATCGTCGAGGGGACATTCTAAACTTCTTGTTAGAAGCTTCAGGTTCATCTGTATGAGCTTCCTTTCGTTTAGATGGCACCTCTTTCTCCGGAGAAGTCTCCATAGCAGCAAATGCTTGGCGGGAGGCTGATATGGTTGATCGTCGAGGGGACATTCTAAACTTCTTGTTAGAAGCTTCAGGTTCATCTGTATGAGCTTCCTTTCGTTTAGATGGCACCTCTTTCTCCAGAGAAGTCTCCTTAGCAGAAAATTCTTCGCGGGAGGCTGATATGGTTGATCGTCGAAGGGACATTCTAAACTTCTTGTTAGAAACTTCAGGTTCCACTGTAGGGGCATCCTCTTGTTGCGATGGCACCTCTTTCTCCGGAGAAGTCTCCTTAGCAGAAAATTTTTCGCGGGAGGCTGATATGGTTGATCGTCGAAGGGACATTCTAAACTTCTTGTTAGAAGCTTCAGGTTCCTCAGTATGAGCTTCCTTTCGTTTAGATGGCACCTCTTTCTCCAGAGAAGTCTCCTTAGCAGAAAATTCTTCGCGGGAGGCTGATATGGTTGATCGTCGAAGGGACATTCTAAACTTCTTGTTAGAAGCTTCAGGTTCATCTGTATGAGCTTCCTTTCGTTTAGATGGCACCTCTTTCTCCAGAGAAGTCTCCTTAGCAGAAAATTCTTCGCGGGAGGCTGATATGGTTGATCGTCGAGGGGACATTCTAAACTTCTTGTTAGAAGCTTCAGGTTCATCTGTATGAGCTTCCTTTCGTTTAGATGGCACCTCTTTCTCCGGAGAAGTCTCCTTAGCAGCAAATGCTTGGCGGGAGGCTGATATGGTTGATCGTCGAAGGGACATTCTAAACTTCTTGTTAGAAGCTTCAGGTTCCTCAGTATGAGCTTCCTTTCGTTTAGATGGCACCTCTTTCTCCGGAGAAGTCTCCATAGCAGCAAATGCTTGGCGGGAGGCTGATATGGTTGATCGTCGAAGGGACATTCTAAACTTCTTGTTAGAAGCTTCAGGTTCCTCAGTATGAGCTTCCTTTCGTTTAGATGGCACCTCTTTCTCCAGAGAAGTCTCCTTAGCAGAAAATTCTTCGCGGGAGGCTGATATGGTTGATCGTCGAAGGGACATTCTTAACTTCTTGTTAGAAGCTTCAGGTTCATCTGTATGAGCTTCCTTTCGTTTAGATGGCACCTCTTTCTCCGGAGAAGTCTCCTTAGCAGCAAATGCTTGGCGGGAGGCTGATATGGTTGATCGTCGAAGGGACATTCTAAACTTCTTGTTAGAAGCTTCAGGTTCCTCAGTATGAGCTTCCTTTCGTTTAGATGGCACCTCTTTCTCCGGAGAAGTCTCCATAGCAGCAAATGCTTGGCGGGAGGCTGATATGGTTGATCGTCGAAGGGACATTCTAAACTTCTTGATAGAAGCTTCAGGTTCCTCAGTATGAGCTTCCTTTCGTTTAGATGGCACCTCTTTCTCCAGAGAAGTCTCCTTAGCAGAAAATTCTTCGCGGGAGGCTGATATGGTTGATCGTCGAAGGGACATTCTAAACTTCTTGTTAGAAGCTTCAGGTTCCTCAGTATGAGCTTCCTTTCGTTTAGATGGCACCTCTTTCTCCAGAGAAGTCTCCTTAGCAGAAAATTCTTCGCGGGAGGCTGATATGGTTGATCGTCGAGGGGACATTCTAAACTTCTTGTTAGAAGCTTCAGGTTCATCTGTATGAGCTTCCTTTCGTTTAGATGGCACCTCTTTCTCCAGAGAAGTCTCCTTAGCAGAAAATTCTTCGCGGGAGGCTGATATGGTTGATCGTCGAGGGGACATTCTAAACTTCTTGTTAGAAGCTTCAGGTTCATCTGTATGAGCTTCCTTTCGTTTAGATGGCACCTCTTTCTCCAGAGAAGTCTCCTTAGCAGAAAATTCTTCGCGGGAGGCTGATATGGTTGATCGTCGAAGGGACATTCTAAACTTCTTGTTAGAAACATCAGGTTCCACTGCAGGGGCATCCTTTTGTTGCGATGGCACCTCTTTCTCCGGAGAAGTCTCCTTAGCAGAAAATTCTTCGCGGGAGGCTGATATGGTTGATCGTCGAAGGGACATTCTAAACTTCTTGTTAGAAGCTTCAGGTTCCTCAGTATGAGCTTCCTTTCGTTTAGATGGCACCTCTTTCTCCGGAGAAGTCTCCATAGCAGCAAATGCTTGGCGGGAGGCTGATATGGTTGATCGTCGAAGGGACATTCTAAACTTCTTGATAGAAGCTTCAGGTTCCTCAGTATGAGCTTCCTTTCGTTTAGATGGCACCTCTTTCTCCAGAGAAGTCTCCTTAGCAGAAAATTCTTCGCGGGAGGCTGATATGGTTGATCGTCGAAGGGACATTCTAAACTTCTTGTTAGAAACATCAGGTTCCACTGCAGGGGCATCCTTTTGTTGCGATGGCACCTCTTTCTCCGGAGAAGTCTCCTTAGCAGAAAATTCTTCGCGGGAGGCTGATATGGTTGATCGTCGAAGGGACATTCTAAACATCTTGTTAGAAGCTTCAGGTTCATCTGTACGAGCTTCCTTTCGTTTAGATGGCACCTCTTACTCCAGAGAAGTCTCCTTAGCAGAAAATTCTTCGCGGGAGGCTGATATGGTTGATCGTCGAGGGGACATTCTAAACTTCTTGTTAGAAGCTTCAGGTTCATCTGTATGAGCTTCCTTTCGTTTAGATGGCACCTCTTTCTCCAGAGAAGTCTCCTTAGCAGAAAATTCTTCGCGGGAGGCTGATATGGTTGATCGTCGAAGGGACATTCTAAACTTCTTGTTAGAAGCTTCAGGTTCATCTGTATGAGCTTCCTTTCGTTTAGATGGCACCTCTTACTCCAGAGAAGTCTCCTTAGCAGAAAATTCTTCGCGGGAGGCTGATATGGTTGATCGTCGAAGGGACATTCTAAACTTCTTGTTAGAAACTTCAGGTTCCACTGTAGGAGCTTCCTTTCGTTTAGATGGCACCTCTTACTCCAGAGAAGTCTCCTTAGCAGAAAATTCTTCGCGGGAGGCTGATATGGTTGATCGTCGAAGGGACATTCTAAACTTCTTGTTAGAAGCTTCAGGTTCCTCAGTATGAGCTTCCTTTCGTTTAGATGGCACCTCTTTCTCCAGAGAAGTCTCCTTAGCAGAAAATTCTTCGCGGGAGGCTGATATGGTTGATCGTCGAGGGGACATTCTAAACTTCTTGTTAGAAGCTTCAGGTTCATCTGTATGAGCTTCCTTTCGTTTAGATGGCACCTCTTTCTCCAGAGAAGTCTCCTTAGCAGAAAATTCTTCGCGGGAGGCTGATATGGTTGATCGTCGAGGGGACATTCTAAACTTCTTGTTAGAAGCTTCAGGTTCATCTGTATGAGCTTCCTTTCGTTTAGATGGCACCTCTTTCTCCAGAGAAGTCTCCTTAGCAGAAAATTCTTCGCGGGAGGCTGATATGGTTGATCGTCGAGGGGACATTCTAAACTTCTTGTTAGAAGCTTCAGGTTCATCTGTATGAGCTTCCTTTCGTTTAGATGGCACCTCTTTCTCCAGAGAAGTCTCCTTAGCAGAAAATTCTTCGCGGGAGGCTGATATGGTTGATCGTCGAAGGGACATTCTAAACTTCTTGTTAGAAACATCAGGTTCCACTGCAGGGGCATCCTTTTGTTGCGATGGCACCTCTTTCTCCGGAGAAGTCTCCTTAGCAGAAAATTCTTCGCGGGAGGCTGATATGGTTGATCGTCGAAGGGACATTCTAAACTTCTTGTTAGAAACTTCAGGTTCCACTGTAGGAGCTTCCTTTCGTTTAGATGGCACCTCTTACTCCAGAGAAGTCTCCTTAGCAGAAAATTCTTCGCGGGAGGCTGATATGGTTGATCGTCGAAGGGACATTCTAAACTTCTTGTTAGAAACATCAGGTTACACTGCAGGGGCATCCTTTTGTTGCGATGGCACCTCTTTCTCCGGAGAAGTCTCCTTAGCAGAAAATTCTTCGCGGGAGGCTGATATGGTTGATCGTCGAAGGGACATTCTAAACTTCTTGTTAGAAGCTTCAGGTTCCACTGTAGGGCATCCTCTTGTTGCGACGGCACCTCTTTCTCCAGAGAAGTCTCCTTAGCAGCAAATTTTTCGCGGGAGGCTGATATAGTTGATCGTCGAAGGGACATTCTAAACTTCTTGTTAGAAGCTTCAGGTTCATCTGTACGAGCTTCCTTTCGTTTAGATGGCACCTCTTACTCCAGAGAAGTCTCCTTAGCAGAAAATTCTTCGCGGGAGGCTGATATGGTTGATCGTCGAAGGGACATTCTAAACTTCTTGTTAGAAACTTCAGGTTCCACTGTAGGAGCTTCCTTTCGTTTAGATGGCACCTCTTTTTCCAGAGAAGTCTCCATAGCAGCAAATGCTTGGCGGGAGGCTGATATGGTTGATCGTCGAAGGGACATTCTAAACTTCTTGTTAGAAGCTTCAGGTTCCACTGTAGGAGCTTCCTTTCGTTTAGATGGCACCTCATTTTCCAGAGAAGTCTCCATAGCAGCAAATGCTTGGCGGGAGGCTGATATGGTTGATCGTCGAAGGGACATTCTAAACTTCTTGTTAGAAGCTTCAGGTTCCACTGTAGGAGCTTCCTTTCGTTTAGATGGCACCTCTTTTTCCAGAGAAGTCTCCATAGCAGCAAATGCTTGGCGGGAGGCTGATATGGTTGATCGTCGAAGGGACATTCTAAACTTCTTGTTAGAAGCTTCAGGTTCCACTGTAGGAGCTTCCTTTCGTTTAGATGGCACCTCTTTTTCCAGAGAAGTCTCTATAGCAGAAAATGCTTGGCGGGAGGCTGATATGGTTGATCGTCGAAGGGACATTCTAAACTTCTTGTTAGAAACTTCAGGTTCCACTGTAGGAGCTTCCTTTCGTTTAGATGGCACCTCTTTTTCCAGAGAAGTCTCCATAGCAGCAAATGCTTGGCGGGAGGCTGATATGGTTGATCGTCGAAGGGACATTCTAAACTTCTTGTTAGAAACTTCAGGTTCCACTGTAGGGGCATCCTTTTGTTGCCATGGCACCTCTTTTTCCAGAGAAGTCTCTATAGCAGCAAATGCTTGGCGGGAGGCTGATATGGTTGATCGTCGAAGGGACATTCTAAACTTCTTGTTAGAAGCTTCAGGTTCCACTGTAGGAGCTTCCTTTCGTTTAGATGGCACCTCTTTTTCCAGAGAAGTCTCCATAGCAGCAAATGCTTGGCGGGAGGCTGATATGGTTGATCGTCGAAGGGACATTCTAAACTTCTTGTTAGAAGCTTCAGGTTCCACTGTAGGAGCTTCCTTTCGTTTAGATGGCACCTCTTTTTCCAGAGAAGTCTCCATAGCAGCAAATGCTTGGCGGGAGGCTGATATGGTTGATCGTCGAAGGGACATTCTAAACTTCTTGTTAGAAGCTTCAGGTTCCACTGTAGGAGCTTCCTTTCGTTTAGATGGCACCTCTTTTTCCAGAGAAGTCTCTATAGCAGAAAATGCTTGGCGGGAGGCTGATATGGTTGATCGTCGAAGGGACATTCTAAACTTCTTGTTAGAAACTTCAGGTTCCACTGTAGGAGCTTCCTTTCGTTTAGATGGCACCTCTTTTTCCAGAGAAGTCTCCTTAGCAGAAAATGCTTGGCGGGAGGCTGATATGGTTGATCGTCGAAGGGACATTCTAAACTTCTTGTTAGAAGCTTTAGGTTCCACTGTAGGAGCTTCCTTTCGTTTAGATGGCACCTCTTTTTCCAGAGAAGTCTCCATAGCAGCAAATGCTTGGCGGGAGGCTGATATGGTTGATCGTCGAAGGGACATTCTAAACTTCTTGTTAGAAACTTCAGGTTCCACTGTAGGGGCATCCTTTTGTTGCGATGGCACCTCTTTCTCCGGAGAAGTCTCTATAGCAGCAAATGCTTGGCGGGAGGCTGATATGGTTGATCGTCGAAGGGACATTCTAAACTTCTTGTTAGAAACTTCAGGTTCCACTGTAGGGGCATCCTTTTGTTGCGATGGCACCTCTTTCTCCGGAGAAGTCTCTATAGCAGCAAATGCTTGGCGGGAGGCTGATATGGTTGATCGTCGAAGGGACATTCTAAACTTCTTGTTAGAAGCTTCAGGTTCCACTGTAGGAGCTTCCTTTCGTTTAGATGGCACCTCTTTTTCCAGAGAAGTCTCCATAGCAGCAAATGCTTGGCGGGAGGCTGATATGGTTGATCGTCGAAGGGACATTCTAAACTTCTTGTTAGAAGCTTCAGGTTCCACTGTAGGAGCTTCCTTTCGTTTAGATGGCACCTCTTTTTCCAGAGAAGTCTCCTTAGCAGAAAATGCTTGGCGGGAGGCTGATATGGTTGATCGTCGAAGGGACATTCTAAACTTCTTGTTAGAAGCTTTAGGTTCCACTGTAGGAGCTTCCTTTCGTTTAGATGGCACCTCTTTTTCCAGAGAAGTCTCCATAGCAGAAAATGCTTGGCGGGAGGCTGATATGGTTGATCGTCGAAGGGACATTCTAAACTTCTTGTTAGAAACTTCAGGTTCCACTGCAGGGGCATCCTTTTGTTGCGATGGCACCTCTTTCTCCGGAGAAGTCTCTATAGCAGCAAATGCTTGGCGGGAGGCTGATATGGTTGATCGTCGAAGGGACATTCTAAACTTCTTGTTAGAAACTTCAGGTTCCTCTGTAGGAGCTTCCTTTCGTTTAGATGGCACCTCTTTTTCCAGAGAAGTCTCCATAGCAGCAAATGCTTGGCGGGAGGCTGATATGGTTGATCGTCGAAGGGACATTCTAAACTTCTTGTTAGAAGCTTCAGGTTCCACTGTAGGGGCATCCTTTTGTTGCGATGGCACCTCTTTCTCCGGAGAAGTCTCCTTAGCAGAAAATTTTTCGCGGGAGGCTGATATGGTTTATCGTCGAAGGGACATTCTAAACTTCTTGTTAGAAACTTCAGGTTCCACTGTAGGGGCATCCTTTTGTTGCGATGGCACCTCTTTCTCCGGAGAAGTCTCCTTAGCAGAAAATTTTTCGCGGGAGGCTGATATGGTTTATCGTCGAAGGGACATTCTAAACTTCTTGTTAGAAGCTTCAGGTTCCACTGCAGGGGCATCCTTTTGTTGCGATGGCACCTCTTTCTCCAGAGAAGTCTCCTTAGCAGCAAATTTTTCGCGGGAGGCTGATATGGTTGATCGTCGAAGGGACATTCTAAACTTCTTGTTAGAAGCTTCAGGTTCCACTGTAGGAGCTTCCTTTCGCTTAGATGGCACCTCTTTTTCCAGAGAAGTCTCCTTAGCAGAAAATGCTTGGCGGGAGGCTGATATGGTTGATCGTCGAAGGGACATTCTAAACTTCTTGTTAGAAACTTCAGGTTCCACTGCAGGGGCATCCTTTTGTTGCGATGGCACCTCTTTCTCCAGAGAAGTCTCCTTAGCAGCAAATTTTTCGCGGGAGGCTGATATGGTTGATCGTCGAAGGGACATTCTAAACTTCTTGTTAGAAGCTTCAGGTTCCACTGTAGGAGCTTCCTTTCGCTTAGATGGCACCTCTTTTTCCAGAGAAGTCTCCTTAGCAGAAAATGCTTGGCGGGAGGCTGATATGGTTGATCGTCGAAGGGACATTCTAAACTTCTTGTTAGAAACTTCAGGTTCCTCTGTAGGAGCTTCCTTTCGTTTAGATGGCACCTCTTTTTCCAGAGAAGTCTCCATATCAGCAAATGCTTGGCGGGAGGCTGATATGGTTGATCGTCGAAGGGACATTCTAAACTTCTTGTTAGAAACATCAGGTTCCACTGCAGGGGCATCCTTTTGTTGCGATGGCACCTCTTTCTCCGGAGAAGTCTCCTTAGCAGAAAATTCTTCGCGGGAGGCTGATATGGTTGATCGTCGAAGGGACATTCTAAACTTTTTGTTAGAAGCTTCAGGTTCCTCTGTAGGAGCTTCCTTTCGTTTAGATGGCACCTCTTTTTCCAGAGAAGTCTCCATAGCAGCAAATGCTTGGCGGGAGGCTGATATGGTTGATCATCGAAGGAACATTCTAAACTTCTTGTTAGAAGCTTCAGGTTCATCTGTAGGAGCTTCCTTTCGTTTAGATGGCACCTCTTTTTCCAGAGAAGTCTCCATAGCAGCAAATGCTTGGCGGGAGGCTGATATGGTTGATCGTCGAAGGGACATTCTAAACTTTTTGTTAGAAGCTTCAGGTTCCTCTGTAGGAGCTTCCTTTCGTTTAGATGGCACCTCTTTTTCCAGAGAAGTCTCCATAGCAGCAAATGCTTGGCGGGAGGCTGATATGGTTGATCATCGAAGGAACATTCTAAACTTCTTGTTAGAAGCTTCAGGTTCATCTGTAGGAGCTTCCTTTCGTTTAGATGGCACCCCTTTTTCCAGAGAAGTCTCCATAGCAGCAAATGCTTGGCGGGAGGCTGATATGGTTGATCGTCGAAGGGACATTCTAAACTTCTTGTTAGAAACTTCAGGTTCCTCTGTAGGAGCTTCCTTTCGTTTAGATGGCACCTCTTTTTCCAGAGAAGTCTCCATATCAGCAAATGCTTGGCGGGAGGCTGATATGGTTGATCGTCGAAGGGACATTCTAAACTTCTTGTTAGAAACTTCAGGTTCCACTGTAGGGGCATCCTTTTGTTGCGATGGCACCTCTTTCTCCGGAGAAGTCTCTATAGCAGCAAATGCTTGGCGGGAGGCTGATATGGTTGATCGTCGAAGGGACATTCTAAACTTCTTGTTAGAAGCTTCAGGTTCCACTGTAGGAGCTTCCTTTCGTTTAGATGGCACCTCTTTTTCCAGAGAAGTCTCTATAGCAGCAAATGCTTGGCGGGAGGCTGATATGGTTGATCGTCGAAGGGACATTCTAAACTTCTTGTTAGAAGCTTCAGGTTCCACTGTAGGAGCTTCCTTTCGTTTAGATGGCACCTCTTTTTCCAGAGAAGTCTCCATAGCAGCAAATGCTTGGCGGGAGGCTGATATGGTTGATCGTCGAAGGGACATTCTAAACTTCTTGTTAGAAACTTCAGGTTCCACTGTAGGGGCATCCTTTTGTTGCGATGGCACCTCTTTCTCCGGAGAAGTCTCCTTAGCAGAAAATTTTTCGCGGGAGGCTGATATGGTTTATCGTCGAAGGGACATTCTAAACTTCTTGTTAGAAGCTTCAGGTTCCACTGCAGGGGCATCCTTTTGTTGCGATGGCACCTCTTTCTCCAGAGAAGTCTCCTTAGCAGCAAATTTTTCGCGGGAGGCTGATATGGTTGATCGTCGAAGGGACATTCTAAACTTCTTGTTAGAAGCTTCAGGTTCCTCTGTAGGAGCTTCCTTTCGTTTAGATGGCACCTCTTTTTCCAGAGAAGTCTCCTTAGCAGAAAATGCTTGGCGGGAGGCTGATATGGTTGATCGTCGAAGGGACATTCTAAACTTCTTGTTAGATACTTCAGGTTCCACTGTAGGAGCTTCCTTTCGTTTAGATGGCACCTCTTTTTCCAGAGAAGTCTCCATAGCAGCAAATGCTTGGCGGGAGGCTGATATGGTTGATCGTCGAAGGGACATTCTAAACTTCTTGTTAGAAGCTTCAGGTTCCTCTGTAGGAGCTTCCTTTCGTTTAGATGGCACCTCTTTTTCCAGAGAAGTCTCCTTAGCAGAAAATGCTTGGCGGGAGGCTGATATGGTTGATCGTCGAAGGGACATTCTAAACTTCTTGTTAGAAGCTTCAGGTTCCTCTGTAGGAGCTTCCTTTCGTTTAGATGGCACCTCTTTTTCCAGAGAAGTCTCCATAGCAGCAAATGCTTGGCGGGAGGCTGATATGGTTGATCGTCGAAGGGACATTCTAAACTTCTTGTTAGAAACTTCAGGTTCCACTGTAGGAGCTTCCTTTCGTTTAGATGGCACCTCTTTTTCCAGAGAAGTCTCCATAGCAGCAAATGCTTGGCGGGAGGCTGATATGGTTGATCGTCGAAGGGACATTCTAAACTTCTTGTTAGAAGCTTCAGGTTCATCTGTAGGAGCTTCCTTTCGTTTAGATGGCACCTCTTTTTCCAGAGAAGTCTCCATAGCAGCAAATGCTTGGCGGGAGGCTGATATGGTTGATCGTCGAAGGGACATTCTAAACTTCTTGTTAGAAACTTCAGGTTCCACTGTAGGAGCTTCCTTTCGTTTAGATGGCACCTCTTTTTCCAGAGAAGTCTCCATAGCAGCAAATGCTTGGCGGGAGGCTGATATGGTTGATCGTCGAAGGGACATTCTAAACTTCTTGTTAGAAACTTCAGGTTCCACTGTAGGAGCTTCCTTTCGTTTAGATGGCACCTCTTTTTCCGAAGAAGTCTCCATAGCAGCAAATGCTTGGCGGGAGGCTGATATGGTTGATCGTCGAAGGGACATTCTAAACTTCTTGTTAGAAACTTCAGGTTCCACTGTAGGAGCTTCCTTTCGTTTAGATGGCACCTCTTTTTCCAGAGAAGTCTCCATAGCAGCAAATGCTTGGCGGGAGGCTGATATGGTTGATCGTCGAAGGGACATTCTAAACTTCTTGTTAGAAACTTCAGGTTCCACTGTAGGAGCTTCCTTTCGTTTAGATGGCACCTCTTTTTCCAGAGAAGTCTCCATAGCAGCAAATGCTTGGCGGGAGGCTGATATGGTTGATCGTCGAAGGGACATTCTAAACTTCTTGTTAGAAGCTTCAGGTTCCACTGTAGGGGCATCCTTTTGTTGCGATGGCACCTCTTTCTCCGGAGAAGTCTCTATAGCAGCAAATGCTTGGCGGGAGGCTGATATGGTTGATCGTCGAAGGGACATTCTAAACTTCTTGTTAGAAACTTCAGGTTCCACTGTAGGAGCTTCCTTTCGTTTAGATGGCACCTCTTTTTCCGAAGAAGTCTCCATAGCAGCAAATGCTTGGCGGGAGGCTGATATGGTTGATCGTCGAAGGGACATTCTAAACTTCTTGTTAGAAACTTCAGGTTCCACTGTAGGAGCTTCCTTTCGTTTAGATGGCACCTCTTTTTCCAGAGAAGTCTCCATAGCAGCAAATGCTTGGCGGGAGGCTGATATGGTTGATCGTCGAAGGGACATTCTAAACTTCTTGTTAGAAGCTTCAGGTTCCACTGTAGGGGCATCCTTTTGTTGCGATGGCACCTCTTTCTCCGGAGAAGTCTCCTTAGCAGAAAATTTTTCGCGGGAGGCTGATATGGTTTATCGTCGAAGGGACATTCTAAACTTCTTGTTAGAAACTTCAGGTTCCACTGTAGGGGCATCCTTTTGTTGCGATGGCACCTCTTTCTCCGGAGAAGTCTCCTTAGCAGAAAATTTTTCGCGGGAGGCTGATATGGTTTATCGTCGAAGGGACATTCTAAACTTCTTGTTAGAAGCTTCAGGTTCCACTGTAGGAGCTTCCTTTCGCTTAGATGGCACCTCTTTTTCCAGAGAAGTCTCCATAGCAGCAAATGCTTGGCGGGAGGCTGATATGGTTGATCGTCGAAGGGACATTCTAAACTTCTTGTTAGAAGCTTCAGGTTCCACTGTAGGAGCTTCCTTTCGCTTAGATGGCACCTCTTTTTCCAGAGAAGTCTCCTTAGCAGAAAATGCTTGGCGGGAGGCTGATATGGTTGATCGTCGAAGGGACATTCTAAACTTCTTGTTAGAAACTTCAGGTTCCACTGCAGGGGCATCCTTTTGTTGCGATGGCACCTCTTTCTCCAGAGAAGTCTCCTTAGCAGCAAATTTTTCGCGGGAGGCTGATATGGTTGATCGTCGAAGGGACATTCTAAACTTCTTGTTAGAAGCTTCAGGTTCCACTGTAGGAGCTTCCTTTCGCTTAGATGGCACCTCTTTTTCCAGAGAAGTCTCCATAGCAGCAAATGCTTGGCGGGAGGCTGATATGGTTGATCGTCGAAGGGACATTCTAAACTTCTTGTTAGAAGCTTCAGGTTCCACTGTAGGAGCTTCCTTTCGCTTAGATGGCACCTCTTTTTCCAGAGAAGTCTCCATAGCAGCAAATGCTTGGCGGGAGGCTGATATGGTTGATCGTCGAAGGGACATTCTAAACTTCTTGTTAGAAGCTTCAGGTTCCACTGTAGGAGCTTCCTTTCGCTTAGATGGCACCTCTTTCTCCAGAGAAGTCTCCTTAGCAGAAAATGCTTGGCGGGAGGCTGATATGGTTGATCGTCGAAGGGACATTCTAAACTTCTTGTTAGAAGCTTCAGGTTCCACTGTAGGAGCTTCCTTTCGCTTAGATGGCACCTCTTTCTCCAGAGAAGTCTCCTTAGCAGAAAATTTTTCGCGGGAGGCTGATATGGTTTATCGTCGAAGGGACATTCTAAACTTCTTGTTAGAAACTTCAGGTTCCACTGTAGGGGCATCCTTTTGTTGCGATGGCACCTCTTTCTCCGGAGAAGTCTCCTTAGCAGAAAATTTTTCGCGGGAGGCTGATATGGTTTATCGTCGAAGGGACATTCTAAACTTCTTGTTAGAAGCTTCAGGTTCCACTGCAGGGGCATCCTTTTGTTGCGATGGCACCTCTTTCTCCAGAGAAGTCTCCTTAGCAGCAAATTTTTCGCGGGAGGCTGATATGGTTGATCGTCGAAGGGACATTCTAAACTTCTTGTTAGAAGCTTCAGGTTCCACTGTAGGAGCTTCCTTTCGCTTAGATGGCACCTCTTTTTCCAGAGAAGTCTCCATAGCAGCAAATGCTTGGCGGGAGGCTGATATGGTTGATCGTCGAAGGGACATTCTAAACTTCTTGTTAGAAGCTTCAGGTTCCACTGTAGGAGCTTCCTTTCGCTTAGATGGCACCTCTTTTTCCAGAGAAGTCTCCTTAGCAGAAAATGCTTGGCGGGAGGCTGATATGGTTGATCGTCGAAGGGACATTCTAAACTTCTTGTTAGAAACTTCAGGTTCCACTGCAGGGGCATCCTTTTGTTGCGATGGCACCTCTTTCTCCGGAGAAGTCTCTATAGCAGCAAATGCTTGGCGGGAGGCTGATATGGTTGATCGTCGAAGGGACATTCTAAACTTCTTGTTAGAAACTTCAGGTTCCTCTGTAGGAGCTTCCTTTCGTTTAGATGGCACCTCTTTTTCCAGAGAAGTCTCCATAGCAGCAAATGCTTGGCGGGAGGCTGATATGGTTGATCGTCGAAGGGACATTCTAAACTTCTTGTTAGAAACTTCAGGTTCCACTGCAGGGGCATCCTTTTGTTGCGATGGCACCTCTTTCTCCGGAGAAGTCTCTATAGCAGCAAATGCTTGGCGGGAGGCTGATATGGTTGATCGTCGAAGGGACATTCTAAACTTCTTGTTAGAAACTTCAGGTTCCTCTGTAGGAGCTTCCTTTCGTTTAGATGGCACCTCTTTTTCCAGAGAAGTCTCCATAGCAGCAAATGCTTGGCGGGAGGCTGATATGGTTGATCGTCGAAGGGACATTCTAAACTTCTTGTTAGAAACTTCAGGTTCCTCTGTAGGAGCTTCCTTTCGTTTAGATGGCACCTCTTTTTCCAGAGAAGTCTCCATATCAGCAAATGCTTGGCGGGAGGCTGATATGGTTGATCGTCGAAGGGACATTCTAAACTTCTTGTTAGAAACATCAGGTTCCACTGCAGGGGCATCCTTTTGTTGCGATGGCACCTCTTTCTCCGGAGAAGTCTCCTTAGCAGAAAATTCTTCGCGGGAGGCTGATATGGTTGATCGTCGAAGGGACATTCTAAACTTCTTGTTAGAAGCTTCAGGTTCATCTGTAGGAGCTTCCTTTCGTTTAGATGGCACCTCTTTTTCCAGAGAAGTCTCCATAGCAGCAAATGCTTGGCGGGAGGCTGATATGGTTGATCGTCGAAGGGACATTCTAAACTTTTTGTTAGAAGCTTCAGGTTCCTCTGTAGGAGCTTCCTTTCGTTTAGATGGCACCTCTTTTTCCAGAGAAGTCTCCATAGCAGCAAATGCTTGGCGGGAGGCTGATATGGTTGATCATCGAAGGAACATTCTAAACTTCTTGTTAGAAGCTTCAGGTTCATCTGTAGGAGCTTCCTTTCGTTTAGATGGCACCCCTTTTTCCAGAGAAGTCTCCATAGCAGCAAATGCTTGGCGGGAGGCTGATATGGTTGATCGTCGAAGGGACATTCTAAACTTCTTGTTAGAAACTTCAGGTTCCTCTGTAGGAGCTTCCTTTCGTTTAGATGGCACCTCTTTTTCCAGAGAAGTCTCCATATCAGCAAATGCTTGGCGGGAGGCTGATATGGTTGATCGTCGAAGGGACATTCTAAACTTCTTGTTAGAAACATCAGGTTCCACTGCAGGGGCATCCTTTTGTTGCGATGGCACCTCTTTCTCCGGAGAAGTCTCCTTAGCAGAAAATTCTTCGCGGGAGGCTGATATGGTTGATCGTCGAAGGGACATTCTAAACTTCTTGTTAGAAGCTTCAGGTTCATCTGTAGGAGCTTCCTTTCGTTTAGATGGCACCTCTTTTTCCAGAGAAGTCTCCATAGCAGCAAATGCTTGGCGGGAGGCTGATATGGTTGATCGTCGAAGGGACATTCTAAACTTCTTGTTAGAAGCTTCAGGTTCCACTGCAGGGGCATCCTTTTGTTGCGATGGCACCTCTTTCTCCGGAGAAGTCTCCTTAGCAGAAAATTCTTCGCGGGAGGCTGATATGGTTGATCGTCGAAGGGACATTCTAAACTTCTTGTTAGAAGCTTCAGGTTCCTCTGTAGGAGCTTCCTTTCGTTTAGATGGCACCTATTTTTCCAGAGAAGTCTCCTTAGCAGCAAATTTTTCGCGGGAGGCTGATATGGTTGATCGTCGAAGGGACATTCTAAACTTCTTGTTAGAAGCTTCAGGTTCATCTGTAGGAGCTTCCTTTCGTTTAGATGGCACCTCTTTCTCCAGAGAAGTCTCCTTAGCAGAACATTTTTCGAGGGAGGCTGATATGGTTGATCGTCGAAGGGACATTCTAAACTTCTTGTTAGAAGCTTCAGGTTCCTCTGTAGGAGCTTCCTTTCGTTTAGATGGCACCTATTTTTCCAGAGAAGTCTCCTTAGCAGCAAATTTTTCGCGGGAGGCTGATATGGTTGATCGTCGAAGGGACATTCTAAACTTCTTGTTAGAAGCTTCAGGTTCATCTGTATGAGCTTCCTTTCGTTTAGATGGCACCTCTTTCTCCAGAGAAGTCTCCTTAGCAGTAAATTCTTCGCGGGAGGCTGATATGGTTGATCGTCGAAGGGACATTCTAAACTTCTTGTTAGAAACATCAGGTTCCACTGCAGGGGCATCCTTTTGTTGCGATGGCACCTCTTTCTCCGGAGAAGTCTCCTTAGCAGAAAATTCTTCGCGGGAGGCTGATATGGTTGATCGTCGAAGGGACATTCTAAACTTCTTGTTAGAAGCTTCAGGTTCATCTGTAGGAGCTTCCTTTCGTTTAGATGGCACCTCTTTCTCCAGAGAAGTCTCCTTAGCAGAACATTTTTCGAGGGAGGCTGATATGGTTGATCGTCGAAGGGACATTCTAAACTTCTTGTTAGAAGCTTCAGGTTCCTCTGTATGAGCTTCCTTTCGTTTAGATGGCACCTATTTTTCCAGAGAAGTCTCCTTAGCAGCAAATTTTTCGCGGGAGGCTGATATGGTTGATCGTCGAAGGGACATTCTAAACTTCTTGTTAGAAGCTTCAGGTTCATCTGTAGGAGCTTCCTTTCGTTTAGATGGCACCTCTTTCTCCAGAGAAGTCTCCTTAGCAGAACATTTTTCGAGGGAGGCTGATATGGTTGATCGTCGAAGGGACATTCTAAACTTCTTGTTAGAAGCTTCAGGTTCCTCTGTATGAGCTTCCTTTCGTTTAGATGGCACCTATTTTTCCAGAGAAGTCTCCTTAGCAGCAAATTTTTCGCGGGAGGCTGATATGGTTGATCGTCGAAGGGACATTCTAAACTTCTTGTTAGAAGCTTCAGGTTCCTCTGTATGAGCTTCCTTTCGTTTAGATGGCACCTATTTTTCCAGAGAAGTCTCCTTAGCAGCAAATTTTTCGCGGGAGGCTGATATGGTTGATCGTCGAAGGGACATTCTAAACTTCTTGTTAGAAGCTTCAGGTTCATCTGTATGAGCTTCCTTTCGTTTAGATGGCACCTCTTTCTCCAGAGAAGTCTCCTTAGCAGTAAATTCTTCGCGGGAGGCTGATATGGTTGATCGTCGAAGGGACATTCTAAACTTCTTGTTAGAAACATCAGGTTCCACTGCAGGGGCATCCTTTTGTTGCGATGGCACCTCTTTTTCCAGAGAAGTCTCCTTAGCAGCAAATTTTTTCGCGGGAGGCTGATATGGTTGATCGTCGAAGGGACATTCTAAACTTCTTGTTAGAAACATCAGGTTCCACTGCAGGGGCATCCTTTTGTTGCGATGGCACCTCTTTCTCCAGAGAAGTCTCCTTAGCAGTAAATTCTTCGCGGGAGGCTGATATGGTTGATCGTCGAAGGGACATTCTAAACTTCTTGTTAGAAACATCAGGTTCCACTGCAGGGGCATCCTTTTGTTGCGATGGCACCTCTTTTTCCAGAGAAGTCTCCTTAGCAGCAAATTTTTTCGCGGGAGGCTGATATGGTTGATCGTCGAAGGGACATTCTAAACTTCTTGTTAGAAGCTTCAGGTTCCTCTGTATGAGCTTCCTTTCGTTTAGATGGCACCTATTTTTCCAGAGAAGTCTCCTTAGCAGCAAATTTTTCGCGGGAGGCTGATATGGTTGATCGTCGAAGGGACATTCTAAACTTCTTGTTAGAAGCTTCAGGTTCCTCTGTATGAGCTTCCTTTCGTTTAGATGGCACCTATTTTTCCAGAGAAGTCTCCTTAGCAGCAAATTTTTCGCGGGAGGCTGATATGGTTGATCGTCGAAGGGACATTCTAAACTTCTTGTTAGAAGCTTCAGGTTCCTCTGTATGAGCTTCCTTTCGTTTAGATGGCACCTATTTTTCCAGAGAAGTCTCCTTAGCAGCAAATTTTTCGCGGGAGGCTGATATGGTTGATCGTCGAAGGGACATTCTAAACTTCTTGTTAGAAGCTTCAGGTTCATCTGTATGAGCTTCCTTTCGTTTAGATGGCACCTCTTTCTCCAGAGAAGTCTCCTTAGCAGTAAATTCTTCGCGGGAGGCTGATATGGTTGATCGTCGAAGGGACATTCTAAACTTCTTGTTAGAAGCTTCAGGTTCATCTGTAGGAGCTTCCTTTCGTTTAGATGGCACCTCTTTCTCCAGAGAAGTCTCCTTAGCAGAACATTTTTCGAGGGAGGCTGATATGGTTGATCGTCGAAGGGACATTCTAAACTTCTTGTTAGAAGCTTCAGGTTCCTCTGTATGAGCTTCCTTTCGTTTAGATGGCACCTATTTTTCCAGAGAAGTCTCCTTAGCAGCAAATTTTTCGCGGGAGGCTGATATGGTTGATCGTCGAAGGGACATTCTAAACTTCTTGTTAGAAGCTTCAGGTTCCTCTGTAGGAGCTTCCTTTCGTTTAGATGGCACCTATTTTTCCAGAGAAGTCTCCTTAGCAGCAAATTTTTCGCGGGAGGCTGATATGGTTGATCGTCGAAGGGACATTCTAAACTTCTTGTTAGAAGCTTCAGGTTCCTCTGTATGAGCTTCCTTTCGTTTAGATGGCACCTATTTTTCCAGAGAAGTCTCCTTAGCAGCAAATTTTTCGCGGGAGGCTGATATGGTTGATCGTCGAAGGGACATTCTAAACTTCTTGTTAGAAGCTTCAGGTTCCTCTGTAGGAGCTTCCTTTCGTTTAGATAGCACCTCTTTCTCCAGAGAAGTCTCCATAGCAGCAAATGCTTGGCGGGAGGCTGATATGGTTGATCGTCGAAGGGACATTCTAAACTTCTTGTTAGAAGCTTCAGGTTCCTCTGTAGGAGCTTCCTTTCGTTTAGATAGCACCTCTTTCTCCAGAGAAGTCTCCATAGCAGCAAATGCTTGGCGGGAGGCTGATATGGTTGATCGTCGAAGGGACATTCTAAACTTCTTGTTAGAAGCTTCAGGTTCCTCTGTAGGAGCTTCCTTTCGTTTAGATGGCACCTCTTTTTCCAGAGAAGTCTCCATAGCAGCAAATGCTTGGCGGGAGGCTGATATGGTTGATCGTCGAAGGGACATTCTAAACTTTTTGTTAGAAGCTTCAGGTTCCTCTGTAGGAGCTTCCTTTCGTTTAGATGGCACCTCTTTTTCCAGAGAAGTCTCCATAGCAGCAAATGCTTGGCGGGAGGCTGATATGGTTGATCATCGAAGGGACATTCTAAACTTCTTGTTAGAAGCTTCAGGTTCCACTGCAGGGGCATCCTTTTGTTGCGATGGCACCTCTTTTTCCAGAGAAGTCTCCTTAGCAGCAAATTTTTTCGCGGGAGGCTGATATGGTTGATCGTCGAAGGGACATTCTAAACTTCTTGTTAGAAACATCAGGTTCCACTGCAGGGGCATCCTTTTGTTGCGATGGCACCTCTTTTTCCAGAGAAGTCTCCTTAGCAGAAAATTTTTTCGCGGGAGGCTGATATGGTTGATCGTCGAAGGGACATTCTAAACTTCTTGTTAGAAACATCAGGTTCCACTGCAGGGGCATCCTTTTGTTGCGATGGCACCTCTTTCTCCGGAGAAGTCTCCTTAGCAGAAAATTCTTCGCGGGAGGCTGATATGGTTGATCGTCGAAGGGACATTCTAAACTTCTTGTTAGAAACATCAGGTTCCACTGCAGGGGCATCCTTTTGTTGCGATGGCACCTCTTTCTCCGGAGAAGTCTCCTTAGCAGCAAATTTTTCGCGGGAGGCTGATATGGTTGATCGTCGAAGGGACATTCTAAACTTCTTGTTAGAAGCTTCAGGTTCCTCTGTATGAGCTTCCTTTCGTTTAGATGGCACCTCTTTTTCCAGAGAAGTCTCCTTAGCAGAAAATTTTTTCGCGGGAGGCTGATATGGTTGATCGTCGAAGGGACATTCTAAACTTCTTGTTAGAAACATCAGGTTCCACTGCAGGGGCATCCTTTTGTTGCGATGGCACCTCTTTTTCCAGAGAAGTCTCCTTAGCAGCAAATTTTTCGCGGGAGGCTGATATGGTTGATCGTCGAAGGGACATTCTAAACTTCTTGTTAGAAACATCAGGTTCCACTGCAGGGGCATCCTTTTGTTGCGATGGCACCTCTTTCTCCGGAGAAGTCTCCTTAGCAGAACATTTTTCGAGGGAGGCTGATATGGTTGATCGTCGAAGGGACATTCTAAACTTCTTGTTAGAAGCTTCAGGTTCCTCTGTATGAGCTTCCTTTCGTTTAGATGGCACCTATTTTTCCAGAGAAGTCTCCTTAGCAGCAAATTTTTCGCGGGAGGCTGATATGGTTGATCGTCGAAGGGACATTCTAAACTTCTTGTTAGAAGCTTCAGGTTCCTCTGTATGAGCTTCCTTTCGTTTAGATAGCACCTCTTTCTCCAGAGAAGTCTCCTTAGCAGCAAATTTTTCGCGGGAGGCTGATATGGTTGATCGTCGAAGGGACATTCTAAACTTCTTGTTAGAAGCTTCAGGTTCCTCTGTAGGAGCTTCCTTTCGTTTAGATAGCACCTCTTTCTCCAGAGAAGTCTCCATAGCAGCAAATGCTTGGCGGGAGGCTGATATGGTTGATCGTCGAAGGGACATTCTAAACTTCTTGTTAGAAGCTTCAGGTTCCTCTGTAGGAGCTTCCTTTCGTTTAGATAGCACCTCTTTCTCCAGAGAAGTCTCCATAGCAGCAAATGCTTGGCGGGAGGCTGATATGGTTGATCGTCGAAGGGACATTCTAAACTTCTTGTTAGAAGCTTCAGGTTCCTCTGTAGGAGCTTCCTTTCGTTTAGATGGCACCTCTTTTTCCAGAGAAGTCTCCATAGCAGCAAATGCTTGGCGGGAGGCTGATATGGTTGATCGTCGAAGGGACATTCTAAACTTTTTGTTAGAAGCTTCAGGTTCCTCTGTAGGAGCTTCCTTTCGTTTAGATGGCACCTCTTTTTCCAGAGAAGTCTCCATAGCAGCAAATGCTTGGCGGGAGGCTGATATGGTTGATCATCGAAGGGACATTCTAAACTTCTTGTTAGAAGCTTCAGGTTCCACTGCAGGGGCATCCTTTTGTTGCGATGGCACCTCTTTTTCCAGAGAAGTCTCCTTAGCAGCAAATTTTTTCGCGGGAGGCTGATATGGTTGATCGTCGAAGGGACATTCTAAACTTCTTGTTAGAAACATCAGGTTCCACTGCAGGGGCATCCTTTTGTTGCGATGGCACCTCTTTTTCCAGAGAAGTCTCCTTAGCAGAAAATTTTTTCGCGGGAGGCTGATATGGTTGATCGTCGAAGGGACATTCTAAACTTCTTGTTAGAAACATCAGGTTCCACTGCAGGGGCATCCTTTTGTTGCGATGGCACCTCTTTCTCCGGAGAAGTCTCCTTAGCAGAAAATTCTTCGCGGGAGGCTGATATGGTTGATCGTCGAAGGGACATTCTAAACTTCTTGTTAGAAACATCAGGTTCCACTGCAGGGGCATCCTTTTGTTGCGATGGCACCTCTTTCTCCGGAGAAGTCTCCTTAGCAGCAAATTTTTCGCGGGAGGCTGATATGGTTGATCGTCGAAGGGACATTCTAAACTTCTTGTTAGAAGCTTCAGGTTCATCTGTAGGAGCTTCCTTTCGTTTAGATGGCACCTCTTTCTCCAGAGAAGTCTCCTTAGCAGAACATTTTTCGAGGGAGGCTGATATGGTTGATCGTCGAAGGGACATTCTAAACTTCTTGTTAGAAGCTTCAGGTTCCTCTGTATGAGCTTCCTTTCGTTTAGATGGCACCTATTTTTCCAGAGAAGTCTCCTTAGCAGCAAATTTTTCGCGGGAGGCTGATATGGTTGATCGTCGAAGGGACATTCTAAACTTCTTGTTAGAAGCTTCAGGTTCCTCTGTATGAGCTTCCTTTCGTTTAGATGGCACCTCTTTTTCCAGAGAAGTCTCCATAGCAGCAAATGCTTGGCGGGAGGCTGATATGGTTGATCGTCGAAGGGACATTCTAAACTTCTTGTTAGAAGCTTCAGGTTCCTCTGTAGGAGCTTCCTTTCGTTTAGATAGCACCTCTTTCTCCAGAGAAGTCTCCATAGCAGCAAATGCTTGGCGGGGGGCTGATATGGTTGATCGTCGAAGGGACAAATGCTTGGCGGGAGGCTGATATGGTTGATCGTCGAAGGGACATTCTAAACTTCTTGTTAGAAGCTTCAGGTTCCTCTGTATGAGCTTCCTTTCGTTTAGATGGCACCTCTTTTTCCAGAGAAGTCTCCATAGCAGCAAATGCTTGGCGGGAGGCTGATATGGTTGATCGTCGAAGGGACATTCTAAACTTCTTGTTAGAAGCTTCAGGTTCCTCTGTAGGAGCTTCCTTTCGTTTAGATAGCACCTCTTTCTCCAGAGAAGTCTCCATAGCAGCAAATGCTTGGCGGGGGGCTGATATGGTTGATCGTCGAAGGGACAAATGCTTGGCGGGAGGCTGATATGGTTGATCGTCGAAGGGACATTCTAAACTTCTTGTTAGAAGCTTCAGGTTCCTCTGTATGAGCTTCCTTTCGTTTAGATGGCACCTCTTTCTCCAGAGAAGTCTCCTTAGCAGAACATTTTTCGAGGGAGGCTGATATGGTTGATCGTCGAAGGGACATTCTAAACTTCTTGTTAGAAACATCAGGTTCCACTGCAGGGGCATCCTTTTGTTGCGATGGCACCTCTTTCTCCGGAGAAGTCTCCTTAGCAGCAAATTTTTCGCGGGAGGCTGATATGGTTGATCGTCGAAGGGACATTCTAAACTTCTTGTTAGAAGCTTCAGGTTCATCTGTAGGAGCTTCCTTTCGTTTAGATGGCACCTCTTTCTCCAGAGAAGTCTCCTTAGCAGAACATTTTTCGAGGGAGGCTGATATGGTTGATCGTCGAAGGGACATTCTAAACTTCTTGTTAGAAGCTTCAGGTTCCTCTGTATGAGCTTCCTTTCGTTTAGATGGCACCTATTTTTCCAGAGAAGTCTCCTTAGCAGCAAATTTTTCGCGGGAGGCTGATATGGTTGATCGTCGAAGGGACATTCTAAACTTCTTGTTAGAAGCTTCAGGTTCCTCTGTAGGAGCTTCCTTTCGTTTAGATAGCACCTCTTTCTCCAGAGAAGTCTCCATAGCAGCAAATGCTTGGCGGGGGGCTGATATGGTTGATCGTCGAAGGGACATTCTAAACTTCTTGTTAGAAGCTTCAGGTTCATCTGTAGGAGCTTCCTTTCGTTTAGATGGCACCTCTTTCTCCAGAGAAGTCTCCTTAGCAGCAAATTTTTCGCGGGAGGCTGATATGGTTGATCGTCGAAGGGACATTCTAAACTTCTTGTTAGAAGCTTCAGGTTCCTCTGTAGGAGCTTCCTTTCGTTTAGATAGCACCTCTTTCTCCAGAGAAGTCTCCATAGCAGCAAATGCTTGGCGGGGGGCTGATATGGTTGATCGTCGAAGGGACATTCTAAACTTCTTGTTAGAAGCTTCAGGTTCCTCTGTATGAGCTTCCTTTCGTTTAGATGGCACCTATTTTTCCAGAGAAGTCTCCTTAGCAGCAAATTTTTCGCGGGAGGCTGATATGGTTGATCGTCGAAGGGACATTCTAAACTTCTTGTTAGAAGCTTCAGGTTCCTCTGTAGGAGCTTTTTTTCGTTTAGATGGCACCTCTTTCTCCAGAGAAGTCTCCTTAGCAGAACATTTTTCGAGGGAGGCTGATATGGTTGATCGTCGAAGGGACATTCTAAACTTCTTGTTAGAAGCTTCAGGTTCCTCTGTATGAGCTTCCTTTCGTTTAGATAGCACCTCTTTCTACAGAGAAGTCTCCATAGCAGCAAATGCTTGGCGGGAGGCTGATATGGTTGATCGTCGAAGGGACAAATGCTTGGCGGGAGGCTGATATGGTTGATCGTCGAAGGGACATTCTAAACTTCTTGTTAGAAGCTTCAGGTTCCTCTGTATGAGCTTCCTTTCGTTTAGATGGCACCTCTTTTTCCAGAGAAGTCTCCATAGCAGCAAATGCTTGGCGGGAGGCTGATATGGTTGATCGTCGAAGGGACAAATGCTTGGCGGGAGGCTGATATGGTTGATCGTCGAAGGGACATTCTAAACTTCTTGTTAGAAGCTTCAGGTTCCTCTGTATGAGCTTCCTTTCGTTTAGATAGCACCTCTTTCTACAGAGAAGTCTCCATAGCAGCAAATGCTTGGCGGGAGGCTGATATGGTTGATCGTCGAAGGGACATTCTAAACTTCTTGTAAGAAGCTTCAGGTTCCTCTGTATGAGCTTCCTTTCGTTTAGATGGCACCTATTTTTCCAGAGAAGTCTCCTTAGCAGCAAATTTTTCGCGGGAGGCTGATATGGTTGATCGTCGAAGGGACATTCTAAACTTCTTGTTAGAAGCTTCAGGTTCCTCTGTAGGAGCTTCCTTTCGTTTAGATAGCACCTCTTTCTCCAGAGAAGTCTCCATAGCAGCAAATGCTTGGCGGGAGGCTGATATGGTTGATCGTCGAAGGGACATTCTAAACTTCTTGTTAGAAGCTTCAGGTTCCTCTGTAGGAGCTTTTTTTCGTTTAGATGGCACCTCTTTTTCCAGAGAAGTCTCCATAGCAGCAAATGCTTGGCGGGAGGCTGATATGGTTGATCGTCGAAGGGACATTCTAAACTTCTTGTTAGAAGCTTCAGGTTCCTCTGTAGGAGCTTCCTTTCGTTTAGATGGCACCTCTTTTTCCAGAGAAGTCTCCATAGCAGCAAATGCTTGGCGGGAGGCTGATATGGTTGATCGTCGAAGGGACATTCTAAACTTCTTGTTAGAAGCTTCAGGTTCCTCTGTAGGAGCTTCCTTTCGTTTAGATGGCACCTCTTTTTCCAGAGAAGTCTCCTTAGCAGAACATTTTTCGAGGGAGGCTGATATGGTTGATCGTCGAAGGGACATTCTAAACTTCTTGTTAGAAGCTTCAGGTTCCTCTGTAGGAGCTTCCTTTCGTTTAGATGGCACCTCTTTTTCCAGAGAAGTCTCCATAGCAGCAAATGCTTGGCGGGAGGCTGATATGGTTGATCGTCGAAGGGACATTCTAAACTTCTTGTTAGAAGCTTCAGGTTCCTCTGTATGAGCTTCCTTTCGTTTAGATGGCACCTCTTTCTCCAGAGAAGTCTCCTTAGCAGCAAATTTTTCGCGGGAGGCTGATATGGTTGATCGTCGAAGGGACATTCTAAACTTCTTGTTAGAAGCTTCAGGTTCCTCTGTATGAGCTTCCTTTCGTTTAGATGGCACCTCTTTCTCCAGAGAAGTCTCCTTAGCAGCAAATTTTTCGCGGGAGGCTGATATGGTTGATTGTCGAAGGGACATTCTAAACTTCTTGTTAGAAGCTTCAGGTTCCTCTGTATGAGCTTCCTTTCGTTTAGATGGCACCTCTTTTTCCAGAGAAGTCTCCTTAGCAGCAAATTTTTCGCGGGAGGCTGATATGGTTGATCGTCGAAGGGACATTCTAAACTTCTTGTTAGAAACTTCAGGTTCCACTGTAGGGGCATCCTCTTGTTGCGACGGCACCTCTTTTTCCAGAGAAGTCTCCTTAGCAGAACATTTTTCGCGGGAGGCTGATATGGTTGATCGTCGAAGGGACATTCTAAACTTCTTGTTAGAAGCTTCAGGTTCCTCTGTAGGAGCTTCCTTTCGTTTAGATGGTACCTCTTTCTCCAGAGAAGTCTCCTTAGCAGAACATTTTTCGCGGGAGGCTGATATGGTTGATCGTCGAAGGGACATTCTAAACTTCTTGTTAGAAACTTCAGGTTCCACTGTAGGGGCATCCTCTTGTTGCGACGGCACCTCTTTCTCCAGAGAAGTCTCCTTAGCAGAACATTTTTCGCGGGAGGCTGATATGGTTGATCGTCGAAGGGACATTCTAAACTTCTTGTTAGAAACTTCAGGTTCCATTGTAGGGGCATCCTTTTGTTGCGATGGCACCTCTTTCTCCAGAGAAGTCTCCTTAGCAGAAAATTCTTCGCGGGAGGCTGATATGGTTGATTGTCGAAGGGACATTCTAAACTTCTTGTTAGAAGCTTCAGGTTCCTCTGTATGAGCTTCCTTTCGTTTAGATGGCACCTCTTTTTCCAGAGAAGTCTCCTTAGCAGCAAATTTTTCGCGGGAGGCTGATATGGTTGATCGTCGAAGGGACATTCTAAACTTCTTGTTAGAAGCTTCAGGTTCCTCTGTATGAGCTTCCTTTCGTTTAGATGGCACCTCTTTTTCCAGAGAAGTCTCCTTAGCAGAACATTTTTCGCGGGAGGCTGATATGGTTGATCGTCGAAGGGACATTCTAAACTTCTTGTTAGAAACTTCAGGTTCCACTGCAGGGGCATCCTTTTGTTGCGATGGCACCTCTTTCTCCAGAGAAGTCTCCTTAGCAGAACATTTTTCGCGGGAGGCTGATATGGTTGATCGTCGAAGGGACATTCTAAACTTCTTGTTAGAAGCTTCAGGTTCCTCTGTAGGAGCTTCCTTTCGTTTAGATGGTACCTCTTTCTCCAGGGAAGTCTCCTTAGCAGAACATTTTTCGCGGGAGGCTGATATGGTTGATCGTCAAAGGGACATTCTAAACTTCTTGTTAGAAGCTTCAGGTTCCACTGTAGGGGCATCCTTTTGTTGCGATGGCACCTCTTTCTCCAGAGAAGTCTCCTTAGCAGAAAATTCTTCGCGGGAGGCTGATATGGTTGATCGTCGAAGGGACATTCTAAACTTCTTGTTAGAAGCTTCAGGTTCCTCTGTAGGAGCTTCCTTTCGTTTAGATGGCACCTCTTTCTCCAGAGAAGTCTCCTTAGCAGAACATTTTTCGCGGGAGGCTGATATGGTTGATCGTCAAAGGGACATTCTAAACTTCTTGTTAGAAGCTTCATGTTCCACTGTAGGGGCACTCTTTCGTTCAAATGGCACCTCTTTCTCCGGAGAAGTCTCCTTAGCAGCAATTTCTTCGCGGGAGGCTGATATGGTTGATCGTCGAAGGGACATTCTAAACTTCTTGTTAGAAGCTTCAGGTTCCTCTGTAGGAGCTTCCTTTCGTTAAGATGGCACCTCTTTCTCCAGAGAAGTCTCCTTAGCAGAACATTTTTCGAGGGAGGCTGATATGGTTGATCGTCGAAGGGACATTCTAAACTTCTTGTTAGAAGCTTCAGGTTCCTCTGTATGAGCTTCCTTTCGTTTAGATGGCACCTCTTTTTCCAGAGAAGTCTCCATAGCAGCAAATGCTTGGCGGGAGGCTGATATGGTTGATCGTCGAAGGGACATTCTAAACTTCTTGTTAGAAGCTTCAGGTTCCTCTGTAGGAGCTTCCTTTCGTTTAGATGGCACCTCTTTCTCCAGAGAAGTCTCCTTAGCAGAACATTTTTCGCGGGAGGCTGATATGGTTGATCGTCAAAGGGACATTCTAAACTTCTTGTTAGAAGCTTCATGTTCCACTGTAGGGGCACTCTTTCGTTCAAATGGCACCTCTTTCTCCGGAGAAGTCTCCTTAGCAGCAATTTCTTCGCGGGAGGCTGATATGGTTGATCGTCGAAGGGACATTCTAAACTTCTTGTTAGAAGCTTCAGGTTCCTCTGTAGGAGCTTCCTTTCGTTTAGATGGCACCTCTTTCTCCAGAGAAGTCTCCTTAGCAGAACATTTTTCGCGGGAGGCTGATATGGTTGATCGTCGAAGGGACATTCTAAACTTCTTGTTAGAAACTTCAGGTTCCACTGCAGGGGCATCCTTTTGTTGCGACGGCACCTCTTTCTCCAGAGAAGTCTCCTTAGCAGCAAATTTTTCGTGGGAGGCTGATATGGTTGATCGTCGAAGGGACATTCTAAACTTCTTGTTAGAAGCTTCAGGTTCCTCTGTATGAGCTTCCTTTCGTTTAGATGGCACCTCTTTTTCCAGAGAAGTCTCCTTAGCAGCAAATTTTTCGCGGGAGGCTGATATGGTTGATCGTCGAAGGGACATTCTAAACTTCTTGTTAGAAACTTCAGGTTCCACTGCAGGGGCATCCTTTTGTTGCGACGGCACCTCTTTCTCCAGAGAAGTCTCCTTAGCAGCAAATTTTTCGTGGGAGGCTGATATGGTTGATCGTCGAAGGGACATTCTAAACTTCTTGTTAGAAGCTTCAGGTTCCTCTGTATGAGCTTCCTTTCGTTTAGATGGCACCTCTTTTTCCAGAGAAGTCTCCATAGCAGCAAATGCTTGGCGGGAGGCTGATATGGTTGATCGTCGAAGGCACATTCTAAACTTCTTGTTAGAAGCTTCAGGTTCCTCTGTATGAGCTTCCTTTCGTTTAGATGGCACCTCTTTTTCCAGAGAAGTCTCCTTAGCAGCAAATTTTTCGCGGGAGGCTGATATGGTTGATCGTCGAAGGGACATTCTAAACTTCTTGTTAGAAGCTTCAGGTTCCTCTGTATGAGCTTCCTTTCGTTTAGATGGCACCTCTTTTTCCAGAGAAGTCTCCATAGCAGCAAATGCTTGGCGGGAGGCTGATATGGTTGATCGTCGAAGGCACATTCTAAACTTCTTGTTAGAAGCTTCAGGTTCCTCTGTATGAGCTTCCTTTCGTTTAGATGGCACCTCTTTTTCCAGAGAAGTCTCCATAGCAGCAAATGCTTGGCGGGAGGCTGATATGGTTGATCGTCGAAGGCACATTCTAAACTTCTTGTTAGAAGCTTCAGGTTCCTCTGTATGAGCTTCCTTTCGTTTAGATGGCACCTCTTTCTCCAGAGAAGTCTCCTTAGCAGCAAATTTTTCGTGGGAGGCTGATATGGTTGATCGTCGAAGGGACATTCTAAACTTCTTGTTAGAAGCTGCAGGTTCCTCTGTAGGAGCTTCCTTTCGTTTAGATGGCACCTCTTTCTCCAGAGAAGTCTCCTTAGCAGAAAATTCTTCGCGGGAGGCTGATATGGTTGATCGTCGAAGGGACATTCTAAACTTCTTGTTAGAAGCTTCAGGTTCCTCTGTAGGAGCTTCCTTTCGTTTAGATGGCACCTCTTTCTCCGGAGAAGTCTCCTTAGCAGAAAATTCTTCGCGGGAGGCTGATATGGTTGATCGTCGAAGAACATTCTAAACTTCTTGTTAGAAACTTCAGGTTCCACTGTAGGGGCATCCTTTTGTTGCGATGGCACCTCTTTCTCCAGAGAAGTCTCCTTAGCAGAAAATTCTTCGCGGGAGGCTGATATGGTTGATCGTCGAAGGGACATTCTAAACTTCTTGTTAGAAACTTCAGGTTCCACTGTAGGGGCATCCTTTTGTTGCGATGGCACCTCTTTCTCCAGAGAAGTCTCCTTAGCAGCAAATTCTTCGCGGGAGGCTGATATGGTTGATCGTCGAAGGGACATTCTAAACTTCTTGTTAGAAACTTCAGGTTCCACTGTAGTGGCATCCTTTCGTTTAGATGGCACCTCTTTCTGATATGGTTGATCGTCGAAGGGACATTCTAAACTTCTTGTTAGAAACTTCGGGTTCCACTGTAGGAGCATCCGTTCGTTTAGATGGCACCTCTTTCTCCGGAGAAGTCTCCTTAGCAGCAAATTCTTCGCGGGAGGCTGATATGGTTGATCGTCGAAGGGACATTCTAAACTTCTTGTTAGAAACTTCGGGTTCCACTGTAGGAGCATCCTTTCGTTTAGATGGCACCTCTTTCTCCGGAGAAGTCTCCTTAGCAGCAAATTCTTCGCGGGAGGCTGATATGGTTGATCGTCGAAGGGACATTCTAAACTTCTTGTTAGAAAGTTCAGGTTCCACTGTAGTGGCATCCTTTCGTTTAGATGGCACCTCTTTCTGATATGGTTGATCGTCGAAGGGACATTCTAAACTTCTTGTTAGAAACTTCGGGTTCCACTGTAGGAGCATCCTTTCGTTTAGATGGCACCTCTTTCTCCGGAGAAGTCTCCTTAGCAGCAAATTCTTCGCGGGAGGCTGATATGGTTGATCGTCGAAGGGACATTCTAAACTTCTTGTTAGAAACTTCAGGTTCCACTGTAGTGGCATCCTTTCGTTTAGATGGCACCTCTTTCTGATATGGTTGATCGTCGAAGGGACATTCTAAACTTCTTGTTAGAAACTTCGGGTTCCACTGTAGGAGCATCCTTTCGTTTAGATGGCACCTCTTTCTCCGGAGAAGTCTCCTTAGCAGCAAATTCTTCGCGGGAGGCTGATATGGTTGATCGTCGAAGGGACATTCTAAACTTCTTGTTAGAAACTTCGGGTTCCACTGTAGGAGCATCCTTTCGTTTAGATGGCACCTCTTTCTCCAGAGAAGTCTCCTTAGCAGCAAATTTTTCGCGGGAGGCTGATATGGTTGATCGTCGAAGGGACATTCTAAACTTCTTGTTAGAAGCTTCAGGTTCCTCTGTATGAGCTTCCTTTCGTTTAGACGGCACCTCTTTTTCCAGAGAAGTCTCCATAGCAGCAAATGCTTGGCGGGAGGCTGATATGGTTGATCGTCGAAGGGACATTCTAAACTTCTTGTTAGAAACTTCAGGTTCCACTGTAGGGGCATCCTTTTGTTGCGATGGCACCTCTTTCTCCAGAGAAGTCTCCTTAGCAGCAAATTCTTCGCGGGAGGCTGATATGGTTGATCGTCGAAGGGACATTCTAAACTTCTTGTTAGAAACTTCAGGTTCCACTGTAGTGGCATCCTTTCGTTTAGATGGCACCTCTTTCTCCAGAGAAGTCTCCTTAGCAGCAAATTCTTCGCGGGAGGCTGATATGGTTGATCGTCGAAGGGACATTCTAAACTTCTTGTTAGAAACTTCGGGTTCCACTGTAGGAGCATCCTTTCGTTTAGATGGCACCTCTTTCTCCGGAGAAGTCTCCTTAGCAGCAAATTCTTCGCGGGAGGCTGATATGGTTGATCGTCGAAGGGACATTCTAAACTTCTTGTTAGAAACTTCGGGTTCCACTGTAGGAGCATCCTTTCGTTTAGATGGCACCTCTTTCTCCAGAGAAGTCTCCTTAGCAGCAAATTCTTCGCGGGAGGCTGATATGGTTGATCGTCGAAGGGACATTCTAAACTTCTTGTTAGAAGCTTCAGGTTCCTCTGTATGAGCTTCCTTTCGTTTAGACGGCACCTCTTTTTCCAGAGAAGTCTCCATAGCAGCAAATGCTTGGCGGGAGGCTGATATGGTTGACCGTCGAAGAACATTCTAAACTTCTTGTTAGAAACTTCAGGTTCCACTGTAGGGGCATCCTTTTGTTGCGATGGCACCTCTTTCTCCAGAGAAGTCTCCTTAGCAGCAAATTCTTCGCGGGAGGCTGATATGGTTGATCGTCGAAGGGACATTCTAAACTTCTTGTTAGAAACTTCAGGTTCCACTGTAGTGGCATCCTTTCGTTTAGATGGCACCTCTTTCTGATATGGTTGATCGTCGAAGGGACATTCTAAACTTCTTGTTAGAAACTTCGGGTTCCACTGTAGGAGCATCCTTTCGTTTAGATGGCACCTCTTTCTCCGGAGAAGTCTCCTTAGCAGCAAATTCTTCGCGGGAGGCTGATATGGTTGATCGTCGAAGGGACATTCTAAACTTCTTGTTAGAAGCTTCAGGTTCCTCTGTATGAGCTTCCTTTCGTTTAGACGGCACCTCTTTTTCCAGAGAAGTCTCCATAGCAGCAAATGCTTGGCGGGAGGCTGATATGGTTGATCGTCGAAGGGACATTCTAAACTTCTTGTTAGAAACTTCAGGTTCCACTGTAGGGGCATCCTTTTGTTGCGATGGCACCTCTTTCTCCAGAGAAGTCTCCTTAGCAGAAAATTCTTCGCGGGAGGCTGATATGGTTGATCGTCGAAGGGACATTCTAAACTTCTTGTTAGAAACTTCGGGTTCCACTGTAGGAGCATCCTTTCGTTTAGATGGCACCTCTTTCTCCGGAGAAGTCTCCTTAGCAGCAAATTCTTCGCGGGAGGCTGATATGGTTGATCGTCGAAGGGACATTCTAAACTTCTTGTTAGAAACTTCGGGTTCCACTGTAGGAGCATCCTTTCGTTTAGATGGCACCTCTTTCTCCAGAGAAGTCTCCTTAGCAGCAAATTTTTTGCGGGAGGCTGATATGGTTGATCGTCGAAGGGACATTCTAAACTTCTTGTTAGAAACTTCAGGTTCCACTGTAGGGGCATCCTTTTGTTGCGATGGCACCTCTTTCTCCAGAGAAGTCTCCTTAGCAGAAAATTCTTCGCGGGAGGCTGATATGGTTGATCGTCGAAGGGACATTCTAAACTTCTTGTTAGAAACTTCAGGTTCCACTGTAGGGGCATCCTTTTGTTGCGATGGCACCTCTTTCTCCAGAGAAGTCTCCTTAGCAGAAAATTCTTCGCGGGAGGCTGATATGGTTGATCGTCGAAGGGACATTCTAAACTTCTTGTTAGAAGCTTCAGGTTCCTCTGTATGAGCTTCCTTTCGTTTAGACGGCACCTCTTTTTCCAGAGAAGTCTCCATAGCAGCAAATGCTTGGCGGGAGGCTGATATGGTTGATCGTCGAAGGGACATTCTAAACTTCTTGTTAGAAACTTCAGGTTCCACTGTAGGGGCATCCTTTTGTTGCGATGGCACCTCTTTCTCCGGAGAAGTCTCCTTAGCAGCAAATTCTTCGCGGGAGGCTGATATGGTTGATCGTCGAAGGGACATTCTAAACTTCTTGTTAGAAGCTTCAGGTTCCTCTGTATGAGCTTCCTTTCGTTTAGACGGCACCTCTTTTTCCAGAGAAGTCTCCATAGCAGCAAATGCTTGGCGGGAGGCTGATATGGTTGATCGTCGAAGGGACATTCTAAACTTCTTGTTAGAAACTTCAGGTTCCACTGTAGGGGCATCCTTTTGTTGCGATGGCACCTCTTTCTCCAGAGAAGTCTCCTTAGCAGAAAATTCTTCGCGGGAGGCTGATATGGTTGATCGTCGAAGGGACATTCTAAACTTCTTGTTAGAAACTTCGGGTTCCACTGTAGGAGCATCCTTTCGTTTAGATGGCACCTCTTTCTCCGGAGAAGTCTCCTTAGCAGCAAATTCTTCGCGGGAGGCTGATATGGTTGATCGTCGAAGGGACATTCTAAACTTCTTGTTAGAAACTTCGGGTTCCACTGTAGGAGCATCCTTTCGTTTAGATGGCACCTCTTTCTCCGGAGAAGTCTCCTTAGCAGCAAATTCTTCGCGGGAGGCTGATATGGTTGATCGTCGAAGGGACATTCTAAACTTCTTGTTAGAAGCTTCAGGTTCCTCTGTATGAGCTTCCTTTCGTTTAGACGGCACCTCTTTTTCCAGAGAAGTCTCCATAGCAGCAAATGCTTGGCGGGAGGCTGATATGGTTGATCGTCGAAGGGACATTCTAAACTTCTTGTTAGAAACTTCAGGTTCCACTGTAGGGGCATCCTTTTGTTGCGATGGCACCTCTTTCTCCAGAGAAGTCTCCTTAGCAGAAAATTCTTCGCGGGAGGCTGATATGGTTGATCGTCGAAGGGACATTCTAAACTTCTTGTTAGAAACTTCAGGTTCCACTGTAGGGGCATCCTTTTGTTGCGATGGCACCTCTTTCTCCAGAGAAGTCTCCTTAGCAGAAAATTCTTCGCGGGAGGCTGATATGGTTGATCGTCGAAGGGACATTCTAAACTTCTTGTTAGAAGCTTCAGGTTCCTCTGTATGAGCTTCCTTTCGTTTAGACGGCACCTCTTTTTCCAGAGAAGTCTCCATAGCAGCAAATGCTTGGCGGGAGGCTGATATGGTTGATCGTCGAAGGGACATTCTAAACTTCTTGTTAGAAACTTCAGGTTCCACTGTAGGGGCATCCTTTTGTTGCGATGGCACCTCTTTCTCCAGAGAAGTCTCCTTAGCAGAAAATTCTTCGCGGGAGGCTGATATGGTTGATCGTCGAAGGGACATTCTAAACTTCTTGTTAGAAACTTCAGGTTCCACTGTAGGGGCATCCTTTTGTTGCGATGGCACCTCTTTCTCCAGAGAAGTCTCCTTAGCAGCAAATTCTTCGCGGGAGGCTGATATGGTTGATCGTCGAAGGGACATTCTAAACTTCTTGTTAGAAACTTCAGGTTCCACTGTAGTGGCATCCTTTCGTTTAGATGGCACCTCTTTTTCCAGAGAAGTCTCCATAGCAGCAAATGCTTGGCGGGAGGCTGATATGGTTGATCGTCGAAGGGACATTCTAAACTTCTTGTTAGAAACTTCAGGTTCCACTGTAGGGGCACCCTTTGTTGCGATGGCACCTCTTTCTCCAGAGAAGTCTCCTTAGCAGCAAATTCTTCGCGGGAGGCTGATATGGTTGATCGTCGAAGGGACATTCTAAACTTCTTGTTAGAAACGTCAGGTTCCACTGTAGGGGCTTCCTTTCGTTTAGATGGCACCTCTTTCTCCGGAGAAGTCTCCTTAGCAGCAAATGCTTGGCGGGAGGCTGATATGGTTGATCGTCGAAGGGACATTCTAAACTTCTTGTTAGAAACTTCAGGTTCCACTGTAGGGGCACCCTTTGTTGCGATGGCACCTCTTTCTCCAGAGAAGTCTCCTTAGCAGCAAATTCTTCGCGGGAGGCTGATATGGTTGATCGTCGAAGGGACATTCTAAACTTCTTGTTAGAAACGTCAGGTTCCACTGTAGGGGCATCCTTTCGTTTAGATGGCACCTCTTTCTCCGGAGAAGTCTCCTTAGCAGAAAATTCTTCGCGGGAGGCTGATATGGTTGATCGTCGAAGGGACATTCTAAACTTCTTGTTAGAAGCTTCAGGTTCCTCTGTACGAGCTTCCTTTCGTTTAGATGGCACCTCTTTCTCCGGAGAAGTCTCCTTAGCAGCAAATTTTTCGCGGGAGGCTGATATGGTTGATCGTCGAAGGGACATTCTAAACTTCTTGTTAGAAACTTCAGGTTCCACTGTAGGGGCATCTTTTTGTTGCGATGGCACCTCTTTCTCCAGAGAAGTCTCCTTAGCAGAAAATTCTTCGCGGGAGGCTGATATGGTTGATCGTCGAAGGGACATTCTAAACTTCTTGTTAGAAGCTTCAGGTTCCTCTGTAGGAGCTTCCTTTCGTTTAGATGGCACCTCTTTCTCCGGAGAAGTCTCCTTAGCAGAAAATTCTTCGCGGGAGCCTGATATGGTTGATCGTCGAAGGGACATTCTAAACTTCTTGTTAGAAACTTCAGGTTCCACTGTAGGGGCATCCTTTTGTTGCGATGGCACCTCTTTCTCCAGAGAAGTCTCCTTAGCAGAAAATTCTTCGCGGGAGGCTGATATGGTTGATCGTCGAAGGGACATTCTAAACTTCTTGTTAGAAGCTTCAGGTTCCTCTGTAGGAGCTTCCTTTCGTTTAGATGGCACCTCTTTCTCCGGAGAAGTCTCCTTAGCAGAAAATTCTTCGCGGGAGCCTGATATGGTTGATCGTCGAAGGGACATTCTAAACTTCTTGTTACAAACTTCAGGTTCCACTGTAGGGGCATCCTTTTGTTGCGATGGCACCTCTTTCTCCAGAGAAGTCTCCTTAGCAGAAAATTCTTCGCGGGAGCCTGATATGGTTGATCGTCGAAGGGACATTCTAAACTTCTTGTTAGAAACTTCAGGTTCCACTGTAGGGGCATCCTTTTGTTGCGATGGCACCTCTTTCTCCAGAGAAGTCTCCTTAGCAGAAAATTCTTCGCGGGAGCCTGATATGGTTGATCGTCGAAGGGACATTCTAAACTTCTTGTTAGAAGCTTCAGGTTCCTCTGTTGGAGCTTCCTTTCGTTTAGATGGCACCTCTTTCTCCGGAGAAGTCTCCTTAGCAGAAAATTCTTCGCGGGAGCCTGATATGGTTGATCGTCGAAGGGACATTCTAAACTTCTTGTTACAAACTTCAGGTTCCACTGTAGGGGCATCTTTTTGTTGCGATGGCACCTCTTTCTCCAGAGAAGTCTCCTTAGCAGAAAATTCTTCGCGGGAGGCTGATATGGTTGATCGTCGAAGGGACATTCTAAACTTCTTGTTAGAAGCTTCAGGTTCCTCTGTAATAGCTTCCTTTCGTTTAGATGGCACCTCTTTCTCCGGAGAAGTCTCCTTAGCAGAAAATTCTTCGCGGGAGCCTGATATGGTTGATCGTCGAAGGGACATTCTAAACTTCTTGTTACAAACTTCAGGTTCCACTGTAGGGGCATCTTTTTGTTGCGATGGCACCTCTTTCTCCAGAGAAGTCTCCTTAGCAGAAAATTCTTCGCGGGAGGCTGATATGGTTGATCGTCGAAGGGACATTCTAAACTTCTTGTTAGAAGCTTCAGGTTCCTCTGTAATAGCTTCCTTTCGTTTAGATGGCACCTCTTTCTCCGGAGAAGTCTCCTTAGCAGAAAATTCTTCGCGGGAGCCTGATATGGTTGATCGTCGAAGGGACATTCTAAACTTCTTGTTACAAACTTCAGGTTCCACTGTAGGGGCATCTTTTTGTTGCGATGGCACCTCTTTCTCCAGAGAAGTCTCCTTAGCAGAAAATTCTTCGCGGGAGGCTGATATGGTTGATCGTCGAAGGGACATTCTAAACTTCTTGTTAGAAGCTTCAGGTTCCTCTGTAATAGCTTCCTTTCGTTTAGATGGCACCTCTTTCTCCGGAGAAGTCTCCTTAGCAGAAAATTCTTCGCGGGAGCCTGATATGGTTGATCGTCGAAGGGACATTCTAAACTTCTTGTTAGAAGCTTCAGGTTCCTCTGTAGGAGCTTCCTTTCGTTTAGATGGCACCTCTTTCTCCGGAGAAGTCTCCTTAGCAGAAAATTCTTCGCGGGAGCCTGATATGGTTGATCGTCGAAGGGACATTCTAAACTTCTTGTTACAAACTTCAGGTTCCACTGTAGGGGCATCTTTTTGTTGCGATGGCACCTCTTTCTCCAGAGAAGTCTCCTTAGCAGCAAATTTTTCGCGGGAGGCTATATGGTTGATCGTCGAAGGGACATTCTAAACTTCTTGTTAGAAGCTTCAGGTTCCACTGAAGGGGCATCCTTTTGTTGCGATGGCACCTCTTTCTACGAAGAAGTTTGCTTAGCAGAAAATTCTTCGCGGGAGGCTGATATGGTTGATCGTCGAAGGGACATTCTAAACTTCTTGTTAGAAACTTCAGGTTCCACTGTAGGGGCATCCTTTTGTTGCGATGTTACCTCTTTCTCCGGAGATGTCTCCTTTGCAGCAAATGCTTGGCGGGAGGCTGATATGGTTGATCGTCGAAGGGACATTCTAAACTTCTTGTTAGAAGCTTCAGGTTCCACTGTACGGGCATCCTTTTGTTGCGATGGCACCTCTTTCTCCAGAGAAGTCTCCTTAGCAGCAAATGCTTGGCGGTAGGCTGATATGGTTGATCGTCGAAGGGACATTCTAAACTTCTTGTAAGAAGCTTCAGGTTCCACTGTAGGGGCATCCTTTTGTTGCGATGGCACCTCTTTCTCCAGAGAAGTCTCCTTAGCAGAAAATTCTTCGCGGGAGGCTGATATGGTTGATCGTCGAAGGGACATTCTAAACTTCTTGTTAGAAGCTTCAGGTTCCACTGTAGGGGCATCCTTTTGTTGCGATGGCACCTCCTTCTCCAGAGAAGTCTCCTTAGCAGCAAATGCTTGGCGGGAGGCTGATATGGTTGATCGTCGAAGGGACATTCTAAACTTCTTGTAAGAAGCTTCAGGTTCCACTGTAGGGGCATCCTTTTGTTGCGATGGCACCTCTTTCTCCAGAGAAGTCTCCTTAGCAGCAAATGCTTGGCGGGAGGCTGATATGGTTGATCGTCGAAGGGACATTCTAAACTTCTTGTAAGAAGCTTCAGGTTCCACTGTAGGGGCATCCTTTTGTTGCGATGTTACCTCTTTCTCCGGAGAAGTCTCCTTTGCAGCAAATGCTTGGCGGGAGGCTGATATGGTTGATCGTCGAAGGGACATTCTAAACTTCTTGTAAGAAGCTTCAGGTTCCACTGTAGGGGCATCCTTTTGTTGCGATGGCACCTCTTTCTCCAGAGAAGTCTCCTTTGCAGCAAATGCTTGGCGGGAGGCTGATATGGTTGATCGTCGAAGGGACATTCTAAACTTCTTGTAAGAAGCTTCAGGTTCCACTGTAGGGGCATCCTTTTGTTGCGATGGCACCTCTTTCTCCAGAGAAGTCTCCTTAGCAGAAAATTCTTCGCGGGAGGCTGATATGGTTGATCGTCGAAGGGACATTCTAAACTTCTTGTTAGAAGCTTCAGGTTCCACTGTAGGGGCATCCTTTTGTTGCGATGGCACCTCTTTCTCCGGAGAAGTCTCCTTAGCAGCAAATTCTTCGCGGGAGGCTGATATGGTTGATCGTCGAAGGGACATTCTAAACTTCTTGTTAGAAGCTTCAGGTTCCACTGTAGGGGCATCCTTTTGTTGCGATGGCACCTCTTTCTCCGGAGATGTCTCCTTAGCAGCAAATGCTTGGCGGGAGGCTGATATGGTTGATCGTCGAAGGGACATTCTAAACTTCTTGTTAGAAACTTCAGGTTCCACTGTAGGGGCATCCTTTTGTTGCGATGGCACCTCTTTCTCCGGAGATGTCTCCTTAGCAGCAAATGCTTGGCGGGAGGCTGATATGGTTGATCGTCGAAGGGACATTCTAAACTTCTTGTTAGAAGCTTCAGGTTCCACTGTAGGGGCACTCTTTCGTTCAAATGGCACCTCTTTCTCCGGAGAAGTCTCCTTAGCAGCAATTTCTTCGCGGGAGGCTGATATGGTTGATCGTCGAAGGGACATTCTAAACTTCTTGTTAGAAGCTTCAGGTTCCACTGTAGGGGCACTCTTTCGTTCAAATGGCACCTCTTTCTCCGGAGAAGTCTCCTTAGCAGCAATTTCTTCGCGGGAGGCTGATATGGTTGATCGTCGAAGGGACATTCTAAACTTCTTGTTAGAAACTTCAGGTTCCACTGTAGGGGCATCCTTTTGTTGCGATGTCACCTCTTTCTCCGGAGATGTCTCCTTAGCAGCAAATGCTTGGCGGGAGGCTGATATGGTTGATCGTCGAAGGGACATTCTAAACTTCTTGTTAGAAGCTTCAGGTTCCACTGTAGGGGCATCCTTTTGTTGCGATGGCACCTCTTTCTCCAGAGAAGTCTCCTTAGCAGAAAATTCTTCGCGGGAGGCTGATATGGTTGATCGTCGAAGGGACATTCTAAACTTCTTGTTAGAAACTTCAGGTTCCACTGCAGGAGCTTCCTTTCGCTTAGATGGCACCTCTTTCTCCGGAGAAGTCTCCTTAGCAGTAAATTCTTCGCGGGAGGCTGATATGGTTGATCGTCGAAGGGACATTCTAAACTTCTTGTTAGAAACTTCAGGTTCCACTGCAGGGGCATCCTTTTGTTGCGATGGCACCTCTTTCTCCAGAGAAGTCTCCTTAGCAGAACATTTTTCGCGGGAGGCTGATATGGTTGATCGTCGAAGGGACATTCTAAACTTCTTGTTAGAAACTTCGGGTTCCACTGTAGGGGCATCCTTTCGTTTA
The DNA here is from genome assembly GCA_963969585.1 of Drosophila helvetica. Lineage (NCBI taxonomy): Eukaryota > Metazoa > Arthropoda > Insecta > Diptera > Drosophilidae > Drosophila > Drosophila helvetica. The sequence goes on along the minus strand of OZ018402.1, from coordinate 17,291,480 downwards.
GATGGTACCTCTTTCTCCGGAGAAGTCTCCTTAGCAAAAAATTCTTCGCGGGAGGCTGATATGGTTGATCGTCGAAGGGACATTCTAAACTTCTTGTTAGAAGCTTCAGGTTCCCATGTATGAGCTTCCTTTCGTTTAGATGGCACCTCTTTCTCCGGAGAAGTCTCCTTAGCAAAAAATTCTTCGCGGGAGGCTGATATGGTTGATCGTCGAAGGGACATTCTAAACTTCTTGTTAGAAACTTCAGGTTCCACTGTAGGAGCTTCCTTTCGTTTAGATGGCACCTCTTTCTCCAGAGAAGTCTCCTTAGCAGCAAATTTTTTGCGGGAGGCTGATATAGTTGATCGTCGAAGGGACATTCTAAACTTCTTGTTAGAAACTTCAGGTTCCACTGCAGGAGCATCCTTTCTTTCTCCAGAGAAGTGTGGGACTTGGAGTTACCTTACCAACTAAAAACCCTCCTACTCTCCGTTTCCCCCTCGCGGTACGAACGTCGAAGAATGACTTGACGAGGGGGAGATGGCATGAACGCCGTCACTAGATCCTATCTTGGATTTGAATTTCGGTTTCGCTGTCTTTCAGCGCGACGCAAGGATTTGATGATCTCTGCATGATAGGTGCATCTCAATCGTCTTGCGAGCTTAGTAGCATATCCATTAAGTCATTGACTATAAATGGCCCCCCAATGCCTAAGCTAAGCTCTTCCCGCTCTGCAGTAAATCTTGTACAGACAAAAAATACATGCTTAGCGTCTTCTATGGTCCGTGCACATTGTGGGCAAAACGGACCCGTCTCGCGTTTGAACCTATGTAATACTGTGTGTAATGCATAAACACGATTTCATGTATTCAGAATGAATTCATGAAATGGTATGGTCTGACCAGATTGAGTTTGTACAAATTAGGTGGCAACGACGGGCGAAAAAAATAAATAAATAAGCTAAAGCCTCCAAAGGAGGAGAATGTTTTGGGCATGCTAGACGGAAAAACCAAGCGGAACAACCAAATAAACAAGGGCATTTCTGCCAACCTAAAGGCCAAAAACATGACCAAGACGTCCGAGCGAGTGAAGCGCAAGCTCAGAATGCTTAAGAAAGGCTTCTTTGAGGATAAGCGCAACAATGCCGTCAGTGGCGAGGACGGACTTGTAGCAATCGATGGCTTCGACGAGCTGACCAGAGATGTGTTCCTGGAAACGGAGGACATATTTAATGCCGATGTGAGCCGCTCGTCTGTGGAGAATTGCTCCGAACCTAGTCTCATGGTGGAGACAATCGTGCCTAAGAGTCGCCATACTCCACGTAAGTGCTTTAATTGCCTATTTCCGAGTTTCAATAAATTTACAATTTCTAATAATGAAATTTTAATTTCAGACAAGGCAAACGTCGTGGAGATGCTGCGGAAAATGTCGGAGGAAAATAAGGCTGCATTGGACAGGCTGGAGTCGCAGAATCAGGAGTTCCTTCAGACCCAGAAGGACATCGATGCAACCTTTGTGCAGAGCATGCGAGAAGTCTTGGCAGAGGATCGGGCCGAGACCCAAAAATTCATGCGGAAGTTTTCCCAGAAATTATGTACCTTAAATGTAAAACTACTTTTCAACGTATCAGATCAAGCTTTTATTTGGAACTAGTCCTTAATGAGAAACTAGCTATAATATATTCCTTTAGGTTTAACCAAGCTCAGATGGATCTCCTTTTTCATTTCCACAAAATTATGAAGTGTGGCGCAAGCCAGAGCAACAATTGGAACAAACTTAGGATCGATGTCGATTCTCTTTGCCAGGCACCTCCACCGTCCTTTCAGTCTTCCAAATGCATTTTCAACTACTATTCTGGCCGAGCTAAGATAGCAGGTAAACGACTCTTCCTCCTGAGTTTGGTGTCCGATATATGGCTTCAGAAGCCACGGCAGCAATGGGTATGCAGGATCGCCAAGGATGAAGAATGGAATCTCTTTATTTTCGACCAGCTTGACGAATTCGGCAATTATTCGGCTATGATTTTTAAAAATTTCTGATTTCTTAAAGACAGTGGCGTCGTGCACACTCCTTGCAAATTTCATGCTCACATCCTGAAACCTAAAAATGCATAATATTTATGACTTTTTATATATGTTTTTGTATAATGCCAATATGTACATACATATGTCAGTACTTACAAGTAATTGTTGTCAACCACAGCTTGCATGACCGTCGATGTCCATCCCCTCCGATTAACAGTAAATACAAAAATTATCCTGTCTCGAACAACTGAATCATGTGCTACTCGCACACTATCAATATATCACACTGTCTACAAAAACATTTTGACAGCATTTTCATGTATGAGCTAGAGTCATGATCTAGTCGAACTGTCGAAAAAATGAAGTGTGAGTGCGATTCAGAGCAAATGATTCATACGCACAGCACAGCAAAAGTAGAAAGGCTATGCTGCTACTGTCATTCCACCCCAAAACTACAAGCAACAGTCGATTTTGGTGAACTGTATACTGTGAACACTGTGCAAAAGCCAGATTTAATGTGATTAAACGTCATATATTTTCCTATTTATATTTAACTTGCAAACCCGGCGAACTCCGTTTCGCCACCAGATGGCTTCGTTTTATGTAACATTTCGTTTGGTGATTAAAAGATGAAGACAAATTTTTGTTTTGTTTTATATTTGAAAAGGAAAAATTTTATTTCATTTCACAACAATTAAAATTCATTTCGATTACAAAAATTAAGTGTTATTTAGTTGAACTTCTCTAAGTAAATGAAAGTGAATCCAAAGTAAATACTGAATCGAAGCGAAATTGCAATCGTTTGAAGTCAAACGGAAGATCAGTCGGAATCATTGGTATTCGAGGAATACATACATTTTCACCTGCGTACTTTCCGTTAGTAATGGTTGCCTCAATCAAATTCGGCATAAGTCATTTTACCGAAAGTCGAGTACCGTTGCAAGGCCGCGGTGGATTCAAATTACGCAATATCATAATAACTGTACCAACTTTGAGCTGCAAGTTATGTGGTGGAAGTCCTGGTAACTCCAGAGAGTTCAGAAACTCCGTTGGATAATTTACTACATCATCGGGATTTGTTATGGAATCAAAGGATTTGTATGTCACCAAATCGCCAGCAATTTTTGATTGAATGGTGAAATTCAGTGCGTGTACATCATTATTCTTTGCGGCAAGAATTGCTCGTTGACTTAACCAAGCATAATTCTGATAATTCTCACTAATGTTTGGGAAAACATTTTCAATAAGAGCTAATTGAGAGTCTACAAATCGGCAAAAGTCGTTGGTAAGAGTAATTAATCCAGATGTCTCATCAACTGGGACTTTTCCATTTCCAACAGCTAACGATTGTTTGGAAAATTGTGCAGCACTTTGATCATTTTGAAGTTGAACTCTCATATTAGTGGTTAGCGATAATGTTTTTACGTTATTCCATAAATGTTAAAGGTTAAAGGTTACTGGCAACGTCTGCCTGAAATCGCCTGCCAATAATATCATCAAGCCGCCAAAGATGTTATTTCGCCGAAGATCCATCAGTTTGAAGCTAAGTGCTTCACGTGATTTCTTATGTGCACATCAACAATTTTCCCATTGCACTGGATCGGGAAATATTGCATGTTGGAGTATCAATTGTGTTTAAATTGAGTGGCAACTTAAGCGCAGAATGTGCAGTACGACCGCCATCTAGAAGAATCGCCGCAGTTCCAAATGATGCTAACGCCAAAGCTATGTCACATCTTGATCGAATAGTGGCCAAAATCAATGAATTGACAAATGTTCCCTGCTCCTCGAGGTGCATCCAGGAAGAATAGACCACCAATATTATTGTCCACCGCTTGCATTAATGTTTCGTATACTTGCTTTCTGTTCATTCAGCAACGGCACATTATTTCGAACGAATTCCTGCAATGTATCAACCATGTATTGCAGCTCTCGATTTAATTCTTGGTTGAATGCATCGTGCATCGATCGATTTGGCGCAATCATTCCTACTTCAATCAGTAGCTTGTTTGCAATAGTCAAGCATTGATCCTCAATCAGAATCAATCCTTCATTGTAGATGTCATCGGTTATTTGGATGTCAGGATTGTTCGTTTGAATGCGCAAGCGATGCAAGATATCTTCACATATGTCGTCTTTGTATTTGTTCCATAACTGAATTGGTTGTGAAGGAAACATGTGGTGATGATAATTGCGAACAGCGTTCGTATTTGGTAAGCATTTGATGAAACAACTGAATCCGCAAGTGTTAAGTCCCAATGAGAATCGTTCTCCAGCAAACCCAATAGTTGGCATGCTTCTCTATATGTTTGGCATTGGTGGCCATTCGCAGTTTTCAAATGTTTTCCACGTACATTTCCCAACAGCAGTCGCAAATAAAAACATTCATCATTTCTAGGATGAACAGTATACATGCGACCTAGTGCATCAGTGGAAAACACCTGTGGCCAATCTGGAACTGGGGTTCCCTGTTTGCGACCTTGGAATTTCTTTGTTGATTGATTCCAAGTGTAATACTGGGGCATTTCAACGTACATCAGCGTCGCTGCGAATGGATCTGCTTCACACTTTGCAAAGAAGCTAGTCAATGTTGTCGATGGTGGTCTCTCAGCTCGTTGTGCCGCATTAGCCTCAGTGAAGTAAACTCTTTGGACATTTTCCAAATGCACTGCTAAATGTGCAACTGTGGGATATCTTTCATGAATTCGAAATGACAATAATCGCCCCAGTGCTTCATTAGTACTGACGATCTGCCCATTTGGAAGTTGCTGATTTCGTCATTCGCATTTTCCGGCGCAGTACCAAACACAGCCATGTCGCTGCCTTTTGTGACGTACTTGCACAAATATTTGATTGATTTGGCCGAATGACAACTCTCAACGTTTGCATGTGTTTCGAAAATTCGTGATAGCAGCGGGCAATATGGTACAATGAATTCATTTCCGATCTCAATCTCTTGATTTTGAACTTTAACTTTGAACGCCGACGATAAACTGGACGATCCATCGTTCCCTGTGACTGTTTCAGCAACTAACGGTCGCGGATATCGTTTTGTGCACTTTCCATCAGCCATGCAAGGCGATAATGGATTTAATGCACCGCACGGTCCATGCACCGTCTGTGTCGTCACAATGTCGTGTAGATGGGGATCAGTGACTGGATCAGGAATTTCAGCTGATATGATGTCATCCAATTCATTTGAATGTAATTTGTTCAGCAACCAAATTAGGATATGAGCATGCGGAAGTCCACGCTTCTGCCATTCCACCGAGTACATATAACCACGTGTGTCACTAAAAACTCGATACTTAGTAAGCACATCCATCATAACCTTGAGTTTTTGCTGAAATACTCTGGCGATTATGTCATGGCGATCTGGCTGTTTTTGGCCCGGTTCCAACTCACGTTCAATTTCCGTCCACTTCGGATTGCATGTGACCGTAATAAATAAATCCCGAGTTCCATAATTTCGCACGAACGTCATAGCGTCTTGAGCGTATTCGTGCGTGTGGCGTGGGCTTCCCATATAAGATGATGTCCAATATTCTGAACATCACCAACTGAATGAATAGCCTCAGATCGTAGCTTTGCCTGATTGAATCGGATGAACGCTAAACGTTCGGTCTCGACTTTGGCATACATATCGACAGCGCATTGCTGGAATAGCCGACGGCACTTCAGAATGACATTCTCCTCAATCTCTCCAATCATAATACGATATGCATAGTAATTCATTGCGCTTAGATTTTTATTCGTTGGTACGCCTGAAAATGCAAAATTAAATGAATTGTTAATGGAAACCAATAATAGCAATAATAGCAATAATTAGTGTGTGAATATTGTACCTGTAATTGGATCGACCATCTTCAACGTGATGTCGTATCCGTCTCGCCCTTGCCAATAAATGATTGGCTATTCTAACGCATCGTACAAACGATGTGTCTCGTTTACACGCTGCATGATATTGCTTCTTCGCTGAACGACAATGTCTCGCGATTTAGTTGGATCGCCAACAATAATTGCAGCAACATTATTAACGGTGGGTGCATTGAATCTTCGCACATGTTCACCTGTTGGGGTACAATCCGCTCTTATGACAAATTTGTGCGTATCCGATGGCATTCGTTCCAATGCTGTTCTGAACATATTAACCAAAGCATTATTAGCGTGAAAAAATGCTTGCAGCTGTTCAATTATTGTGTTCCCTGTATATTGCACCGCACATTCAGCTGATACAGCATCGACGAAATCAAATATATTTGCAGAAATTGATGCGGTTCATCTGGTGTTGGCACCATTGAACCATGCAAATGATATATTTGTCCTTGTATCTGTAATTGCAAACAATCATTTGTTGAAGAATGATGGTGTAGTGTGTGGTGTATATGTAGTTGTTATGCGTTGCAATTCATTGTGTTGGTGTGAGTGATTGGTTATGTGTGTTGTATCTTTTACCTTGCAAGTCGGCATGAAGCCGCCTTCTCGAATGATATTAGCTCCAAAGGAAGTCATGCGAAAGCAGTTACTGTATTCAAGGATGTGTTGAAGAAAATGGCTGGAATCGGGATCACTTCCATCGAACAATGGTTTCAGTGGCTGTGGTGGTGTAAGTAATGGATCCAGTTTGAGAACAGAACCACTCCGGACATGCTGAAGCCTGTCGGGGCCTTGTTATTCTCTTTCGATATGTGTTCTGTCTTTGTCTTAATTCCTTAAAAGGCTGAGACAATTGCAATTGGAATTTATTCGGCAGATTCGAGCTGGAGTCGGGCTGGTGCAGCTATCATGAGTTACTGTTAATTAGAAAATTGCTATTCAATAGATTGGAGTCTGTGCAGTGGTTGGTGGGAGGACACTCAGTCCATGTGTTAGATTGATTATAGCAATTAAAGATACATACATATGTATATGTAAATGTAATGTGGAATCTTTTTATTCAAGATTTTATTTATATTTCATTTCATGGGTGTTACATATAGACATTATACATACACACATAATATACCTTACATTTTGGTAAAAGAAAGTAAACGAAACACAACAATCCGTCGCACGTCCTTGATCATCTTGTTGAGCAGTTACGGAATCCTTATCCACTTATCCTTATCCAGAGCGGTTTGAGGTGGTCCCCGCATCTAGCTGCAAAATGTCTAGGGCGCCATCACCGGTCCATTCGGTGGCCGGGGCAGTGGGACGTTTCTCCACAAGTGTTTTGGACTTTTTCCGCTCGTACCGGATGGCTTGATACCATTTATTGCAGTTCCAATCGTTCTTATTTTCACTTGGAAACAAGTACACAATCTCTTCAGTGAACACTCTAAAGTCTTGGTCTGTTGGCTTCTGCTTGGTTTTGACGCAATAAATCGCCATCATGCGACGAATGTACTTTCTTTCAGAATCCATCAAATTATTCCTGCTTCCCGTCTTCGACACTTTCGCCAAAATGTACTTGGCCTTAATTAGATGTAGGAGTTTAAGAACGCCGATTTCTAATGGCGGTTTCGACGATGTCGTACTTTTCTTGTCGGTGCTTGTCCTCGGCACAGCCTTCGTCATACTGTCTGAAGCTGCTGCGGTACGAACGACGACAGTAGGACCGCCGTTGGACACTGTCTGGACCGCCGCCTGCACGTGTTCCGGCTGAGCAGAACGTGAGGCTGCTGCTGTGGCAGATGCAGCTGCAGCTGCAGCTGCAGCAGCGATGTTGGCGGCAGCTAGGCAAGGACTGGCGATTGGTGCTGCCCCAGGATCAATGTCGCCATAACCTTGGATCATGGGCATGAGGGCTTCGGGGGACTCTTCGGCATCTTGCCCGATGCATTGCTCTTGCGCTGCTTGGACGATGAGGATACACCACTGCCACTGCCACTGCCACTGGCTGTATTTGCCCCCTTCACAGCTTTGGGGGCATTGTCTTGGCTGGGCGTTGAGCTACTGATTTGTGGAGGTTTCGCACGAGCGGGGTGTGGGTTAAGGATGCTACCAGTTATCGCTGATTGTGATGCCCTGCAATGGATCGCAGAAAAACATTTCAGCAAATCCACGGACTCCTTGGGCGGTAGAAATTTTCTTGAGTCAGAGTATAGTTGGATATCATTCGGCTAGAAAAAGAATTTGAATGTACATATGAATACAATTTTTTTGTTTTTTCTTTCGCATACCAGTTCAAAGAGGTCCTGAACGTGCTTCCGCACATCCTCCACAAATTTCCAATTTTTCTGCATTACTATCACCGATTTCTCACGTCCGTCGCAAAAAAAATCTGTCAGGTATACTGGTATACAGGTCACCCTATATTCTCCCATTCTGCGAATGTATTATAATATATATGGCCAGGAAGTATAAGCCAGTATAAACCAGTACAAACCAAACAAAAAAACATTTACCTTAACCTTAAAACCTCCTTCGCAAAGCTCCAACAAAAAGGAAACTATAAAAGTTGTATTCTGATATAATTCAACGCCGAATAACTATATTCAGGAAAAAAAATCAACAAAAACCGATGATAGTCAAAATTTCAAAAATATTCTTTTAGGATTTGCTTCTTTGTTTTGTTGCATACACTTTTAGAATCAAACTTCGACTGTGAAAATGAAAACCTGTGAAATCCATATCGGAACGTATGACTAACGGAAACGGATTAGCACACTTTGATCAAACCAAAATTGCGATTGTTTATCTTTAACATCGATATTGCGATCGATTGTTAGAAAAAAAGTATGATTTCGAGCGATTATTAGCGTAATTATGAGTCCTCGAGATTACTTCTCATTTATCATTTGCCGACGGCCAGCCCAGGCAGACCAAGTACCAGCGAGGCGAGAACGAGATACCCGAACTGTCGGCCAGTTTCGACAAGATGGCGCCAAGGTGGAGCCCAAGGCGCAGTTCAGTAATGGCCATGTAACTTTCTGGTCGGCGCCCCTGCAACTCGGTTTGGCCCTGTATTTCTTGTGGCAGCAGTTGAGCCCGTCTGTGCTCGCCGGTGTAGCATATCACCTATACGCTACGAGCGGGTGTTGGGGGTATGGGCCACGACAGCACGTGATGGTTCCGGCCTCCCAAAGTCGGTAGAGTAGGGAAGGGGTATTGAAAAGAATCGTGCCGATACGGGGCTCGCTGCCACCAAAAATGTAATTATTGTTCACGTGCTAGTTGACTCTATCCACACACATAGAACAACGCTACTTAAAGCAGCGGACAATCCGAAAATAGAGGGACAAGGTAATAGTGGCACAAATATCCGCAGCAGATGGTGTGCTAGCGATTCGCCCTCCCAACCATGATCATCGGTTCCACTTCCATTGTTCGATGATCCCGTGCCCCACTAAAACTAGGTAGACAGAAACGAACTTCGACGCATGGCTCCAATAAGAAAACTAGCACATTATCGACATTATAAATTTATTGGACATAAACTAACTCTACTGACCCCCCTAACATATTTAACCTAAACTGCGTATAAATGTGCAAGGTAACTCTAATATTTTAGCTGGTAAATGTAAATTTAATGTAAAGGTAATTTAAAATGTTAAGTATAAACTCGTAAAGTTAGCATGGAAGCTAATTATAGCCCACGCAAACACAAGCTCGGAATAGCAAGGCTGTAGAATTTAATGAAAAAAGGGGGGGTGATGAACAAAGGGGGATACACGGCATAGGCCGGACATAGAGCGGGAGAGAGCGTTCTGTTACATACCTCTTAAGCGGCGTTTATATGCACACTTCGTTCCTCTCCAACGTAGAAGCGCTTCGACGTCGGCTGAAACGAAATTATTACGAATAGCTCTGAGAGAGCGCTAACGAGCTCTCTAACGGCACGCTCACCCGTACCGATGCCCCGGTTCCCTCTCTCGCTCTAGCGCTTGGCTTCCCCGAGCGCGGGCGCAACGCTCGAGCTTGGCGGGAAAGGTTTAGGCGGGAAGAGGAAAGGGAATGAAGGAAAGAGAATAAAGGGAAAAAACCTACAGCGGGGCTATTCCACTACCTGCTTATGAGCGTAGCTCTTCTTCCCTTCCCTGCTTTACATTCCCCTCGGAAGAAATTAATAAATCATTTTTTTTTGTTTGCGCTTAAGGCGCCTAAACTAACGTAAAGTTACTGGGCGGCTGTTACAGCCGTTCGACGTTGCTGCTGTTAGCCGCTCCTGGGCTTGGGCAATACTGTTGTTGCGCTTGCGCGGGTGCTGCGGCTGCACTAGCAGCGGGGCAATGCTGTTGTTGCGCTTGCACGGGTTCTGCGGCTGCTCTGGCAGCGGGGCTGCGCTGTTGTTGCGCTTGCACGGGTTCTGCGGCTGCTCTGGCAGCGGGGCTGCGCTGTTGTTGCGCTGATGCTGGGCCTGCTTCCGAAGCGACGCTGGAGCTGCGCTGGCGCTGTTGTGGCGCTGATGCTGGGCCTGCTTCCGAAGCGACGCTGGAGCTGCGCTGGCGCTGTTGTGGCGCTGATGCTGGGCCTGCTTCCGAAGCGACGCTGGAGCTGCGCTGGCGCTGTTGTGGCGCTGATGCTGAGCCTGCTTCCGAAGCGACGCTGGAGCTGCGCTTGCTGTGATGCGGTTGTTGTTCTGGCGCTGATGCCAGGCCAGCGCTGTGGTCTGCTGTGCCACCTGGGAAGCTGGTTGGCAATTAAAGTATTCTACCAGCTGGACGGTTTGTCAATTGGACTTAAGCGGTTTAACTTTGAATACCCCGAGCGCGCACTTCTTAGTTCTGACTCTGTCAAACAACTAACTCTTCTCTACCTTCCTGTCCCCAGCCATACCACAAAGGGATCACTTTTCCGAACCCCTTCCAGACCCGAACCATTCGGAGAAATTGCCTCCTCTCATCGCCGCTCTTCCACTCAATCGGCCCCGAGTAATCAGCCGTTTTTTCCCCTACATACTTTTAGGCCGACAAGCCACACTACAATTTCCCCCCCACCAAGATCCCACTTGCGGGGAAGATTCTTCACCCAAGGGAGATCCAGGCTTGTGAGGCCTTTGTCATTGCTTCAGGTCTTTGGCGTGGTATTTCCCAATGAAGTTGCCTTGCAAGTCTTCTATGTCATAGTAGGCTGACCCTAGCTTGCGTCTAATCCTTGCCTTCACAAACACTGGAGCAAGTTTGGCACTGAAGCCCTTTGCGAAGTTGCTCTGCTGAAAATTACGCCTGAACACCTCTTGGCCTGGCCGAAACGAAACCTCCCTGCTGCGCAAGTTATATGCCCGCTCGTTTCGTTGGCGTTGTATTTGCATAGCGGTTCGAGCTGAATGACGAATGATATCCAAGGAATCATCTTTGTCCAGTTGAACTGTCCTGTCCTCTAGCAAATCTAAGTCCCTCAGCACTCGATAACTCTTCCCATCGGTTATCATATGTTGTCCAAAGACCATCCTATAAGGGGTGGTTTTGATACCCGAATGTAAGCTTGAGCGAAGGGCACAGCATATGCTGCTGAGCTTCTCGTCCCAGTTTCTCTGATTTGGGTGTATATAAGCCTTGATGGCCGCCAGTACCGATCGATTTACTCGTTCGGACGCATTGGCCTGTGGAGCATATAATGCGGTATACCTGTGCGCTATGCTATACTTCTCCAGCAAGGCATTGAAGACCTTAGCCTTAAACTGGACGCCATTATCCGACACCAGTGTTTCGGGTATGCCATAGCAGTGAAAAATTTCCTGTTCCAGAAAAGGAATTATAGCGTCTGCTGTAAACTTCCGCACGGGCTTTAAAAACGGAAACTTAGACGCATGGTCGACGACTATAAAAAGGCCTATGTTCCCTGAGGTACTTCGCGGATATGGTCCTAAAAAGTCTACATACAACCGCTGGAAGACCCTTTCTGTGCACCCCGATTTCCCCAGAGCTGGCCTTAAGGTGTGGTTAGGATGTTTGGTTGTCTTGCAGACCTCGCAATTATTTACATAGGCCTTCACATCTACCACCAGATTGGGCCAGTAATAGTACCTCCTTAAACTCTCCAGCATCTTCCCTATTCCGCAATGCGACGCTAACGGATCCTCATGGGCCTTCTGTAGGAGTTCCGGAACTAATCCTTTCGGTATCCACAGCTTCCAGCACGATTCATCCGATAATTTTTCGTCAGCCGCGTGCTCCGCACGACGATATATAGCCCTTTCTTTAACTTTCACATCAGATATCTGACGGCTGTCGTCCTTTAATTTATCTTTCAGAGCCACGTAATCCGGATCATCAAACTCCTTGGCCTGTAGATCTACCAGACTGGCTATCTCAATAGGAGAGAGATCTTCTGTGAAGGTTCTAGATAATGCGTCAGGGACCACATTCTGGCTTCCTTTGCGGTGGTGGATTTTAAACCCAAAGCCTTGAAGCTTTAATGCCCAACGCGCCAAGCGGGAGCTCAGGTCTGACTGTGACATTAACCATTTGAGAGAAGCATGGTCCGTGATAATCGAAAATTCTTGTCCCTCAACATACGCCCTGAATTTCTTTACGGCCAAGACCGCGGCTAGACATTCCTTTTCGGTGACCGTATAATTTCTTTGGCAACGGTTCAATTTTTTCGACATAAAGGCAATAGGGACTTCATTTCCCTCTGCATCTGTCTGCATTAAAACCGCACCCACGCCTGTATTGCTAGCATCGCAGTGTATAGCAAAGGGACGATTGAAGTCTGCGCTGTGCAAAACCGGTGCTGTGCACATCTGCCGCTTCAGCACTTCGAATGCTTCCTGGGCCTCACTGGTCCACACAAACTTGCGGTTGCTCCTAAGTGTGTCGGTAATTGGGGATGCCACGGCGGCATAATTCCGGATAAACTTGTTATACCAGCCTGTTAGCCCCAGAAATCGACGCACCTGCTTAAGCGAACGTGGCGCCGGAAAGTCCATAATAGCTGATACTTTGGCCGGATCTCTGCCGATTGTACCATTTCCAATAATGTGGCCTAAGTATTTGACTTCGGTGATACAAAATTTGCTCTTTTCCACATTAATGGTTAAATTTGCTTCTTCAAATGTCACTGCCACCACTTTTAGGACCTCCAAATGTCGCTCGAATGTCTCTGACACAATCAAAAGATCGTCCAAGTACACAAAGACTTCGTTTCGTAAATCAGGCGGGATTACTTTATCCATCAGCCTGCACAACGTTTGTGGAGAATTGGAGAGACCAAAAGGCATCACGCAGTATTGGTACAGAGGCCTACCAGGCACTGTAAAGGCAGTTTTGTCGCGAGATTTTGGATCTAGAGGGATCTGCCAAAAGGCGTCCTTTAAATCTAGGCTCGTAATGAATTCAGCTTTTGGCAGCCTTCCCAAAATTCCTTCTATTAACGGCATTGGGTAAGCATCCCTCACCGTTACCTCGTTTAATTTGCGGCTATCAATACAGAGTCGCACCTTACCCGGCTTTTGGACCAGCACTACAGGTGACGACCAGGCGCTAGCGGATTCTTCTATAACGCCTAGTTTGATCATTCGATCTAGCTCGGCATACATAAGTTTTTCCCTAGCTGGAGAAACGGCATAGTGCCGTTGCTTAATCGGCTTGGCATCCCCCACGTCGATGGAATGCGTGATCACCTGTGTATGACCCAAACCTTTTTCAGCGTATGAAGGGAAAACCTTAATTACAGCTTGCAGGGCTTGTTGCTGGGGTGATGTTAAAGGTCGGGTCGGCGAATCTTCTAGTGACGAAATCGCATGACCTTTTTGCAAAAAAGGTTCTGGCAAAAGCTTAAAGTGCTTCCAAAAATCTATACCCAAATACAGATCTCCTGACAATGAGGGCACTATGTAGAAAGTAAGTTGCTTGTGTTCTCCTCGGAAAGTCACTTTAGTTGTTAAACGCCCGGTGATTTGCTGGGACTGCCCATCAGCCGTCCTAATTGAAGCGACTAACTTAGTGCATGGCATATTTAACGCTGGCAGCTCTGCTGCTAAACCCCCGCCGATGCAACTTACGGAGGCTCCCGTGTCCATCAAACCAACGACCAATTTGTCCAGAATTTGGACTTCGGCGTAAGGTCGCAGGTCGCTCAGTTGGCCTACAATCGCCGAAAGGAGGAGTTTGCGTTCGGCTTCCTGGCTTTTTTTGAACTTGATCCTACGGGTTTTGGAGCGGGACGCATTAATTCCATGGGCGACGATAATTGTAGGGGGTGGATCGGCAGTGGATAAGTTGTCTTGGCTGGTAATAGAATTAGAGACCATAGCCTTTAATCGGTCATGGTTCCCTTCGAAATCATAGGTCTGCGTGCTTTTTTCAGCTGTGCACGCCCTAAGGAGTTTTTTGGCGTTTGGCTGTTACACCTACTGCAGCTGGGCTTGTAGGTGTCTGCCTTCCCGCACCCATAACAGAAGACTCGTCTCTCTGCTGTGCAATCTTGGTACCTGTGGCCTTTGGATGTGCAATTCCAGCACACCAGCTCCATGCCTGCCACCTCCAAGTCAATCTCCGCATCTTCGGAATCGGAACTTTGGTCAACCTGGCACTGAACTGCACATACCTGGCGTCTTTGCACAGGCCGTGGTACGGCTCCTTGAGTTTTCCCTACTGTTTTCATAAAAATCTCCCTTGTCCTGACCAGTCTTCGCAGTTGTGATACCGAGGCTGCAGGCTCATACAACATCTCGTGCTGGATCTCCGGAAGGAGATTGGCCCGTAAGGTTTCTACCATGGCCTGCTCGGACATTGGCTGTGAAAGTCTGTCAGCTAGCGAGGCTATTACTCTATAAAAGTCGTCGAAAGATTCGCTCGATCGTTGCTTACGCTGCTCTATCTCTGCTCGAATATCACGATCGGTGCGATCGTCCATAAATTGGCCCCTCAACGCTGAACACAAAGCATGCCAATGGACTACCCTAACACTCTTGTGGTACCGCCAGTACCAATCACTGGCAATACCTTCAAATAGGTTATTCACGTTTTGTGCTACCAGGTCTAGGTTCCCATCCAATGTTTGCGCCGCTAATGCTTCCACCCTGTAAATAAAATCTTCTACTGCCATTGGGCCTTTTCCCGTAAACCGCAGCTTCCAGTTCGTCATAATTTGGGTGACCTTGTCTGGCTTCAACGAACTCATCGAGGTGCTGCGTGATAGATTGTCACTTCGCATCGACTGAAGGTTGGGCTGCTGTTCTGGAGGCCTGGGATCAATGGCTTGAAAGACAGGCTGCTGGGGGCCTTCCCGGCTTGTTCCCACCGGTGCAGCTGCAGCTTGAGCACTGTGTTGCAATGCTGTAGCCATGGTTTGCTCTAGCCTATCCGTCTGCTGTAGCATGGTTGCAGCCAGGAATTCCGTCTGCTGAGACATGGCCGCTGCCATTGCCTCTGCAATAGCTTGCCTCATGCTGTCTATCATTGAAGGCTGACCCGCACCTGGTGGGGCAGCCGAGGCTTGTGCCACAGGTGGGAGGTTTGGGCTTGGCATGTTGGCTTCCGTCGTTCTTTTACTCTGAGCGCGCGTCAATACCGAATGCGCCACCGTAGGAGCTCGAGGACCGGAACCGGAAGGCTGAAGGTCGGAGGTCAAACTCTCAAGAGATGCGCTTAATTGTGAGCCGGAGCACACGGGACAAGCTTTGCTTTTTCCCGTTCTGGTGGAAAAACAGGCCCTATGGAACTCGTGGCCACACTTGGGGGTAAGCAACTGGGCTTGATGGACAATCCCTTCTGAGCAAATCAAGCAGATCTTCCCCGTGTCTGACAGTGTGGACAAATTCTCCGTACTTCTGGCTAAGGGCATAACTAAAGATTTCTATAGTAATTATTAAATATGATGTAAGTCTATATGTTGGGAATAAAAAAGAATCAAGCTTTAACTGCTAAACACAAAAAAAATTCAACTTCTATAATCTGGATGCCATGCAATCGTTTATCGCTACTGTTCTACCAAAGAACCTTGTCCCATTTTCGTCTTGAAGAAAGGTATGTACGTCAATAAGGATGTCTTGTCGTCACATAGAACAACATAGAATAACATCTTTACGAAACACCTTGTACATGTAATGAACATCTGATCTTACTATTTCGAAGTTACGGTTCACTGACGGAAACAATACACCCAGAACAAAGAGGCAAACGGCAACAATTGGTACCGGGTGATTTCCGGACGCTCAGTGACACTAATACTCCAGTAAGACAGACACGAACCAGAAAAATAGATGCAGAAGACACACACGCTAAATCATTTAGTATTAATTGTCAAAAGATGGGATGGCCGCAGCTCAATTGTCCGCGTAAAAACCAATAAACAACACCTATTACAAAAAAAATACTTTTTGGAATGAACTCTCCTTACTAGAATGCGGCGTTAAAGCTCGGGTAGCTAAAACTTATCCAGCGGCTGAAGGATATGAGCATTATGTGTTTTCCTCCTTTTTTTTTCTCGGGTCGAAGGCTATATTGTGGATAAGTCGTGGTTGAATCGTCAGATGTTATGGACGTTTACTTTTAAGAAAAATCGGGGTATACCGGATGGATCCGTCGTTACGACAGCCTTAGGCCCCACGTTGGGCGCCAAATAATTATGATTTTTAGTTAATATTATATAGATAAATACTGTAGCATATCACCTATACGCTACGAGCGGGTGTTGGGGGTATGGGCCACGACAGCACGTGATGGTTCCGGCCTCCCAAAGTCGGTAGAGTAGGGAAGGGGTATTGAAAAGAATCGTGCCGATACGGGGCTCGCTGCCACCAAAAATGTAATTATTGTTCACGTGCTAGTTGACTCTATCCACACACATAGAACAACGCTACTTAAAGCAGCGGACAATCCGAACATAGAGGGACAAGGTAATAGTGGCACAAATATCCGCAGCAGATGGTGTGCTAGCGATTCGCCCTCCCAACCATGATCATCGGTTCCACTTCCATTGTTCGATGATCCCGTGCCCCACTAAAACTAGGTAGACAGAAACGAACTTCGACGCATGGCTCCAATAAGAAAACTAGCACATTATCGACATTATAAATTTATTGGACATAAACTAACTCTACTGACCCCCCTAACATATTTAACCTAAACTGCGTATAAATGTGCAAGGTAACTCTAATATTTTAGCTGGTAAATGTAAATTTAATGTAAAGGTAATTTAAAATGTTAAGTATAAACTCGTAAAGTTAGCATGGAAGCTAATTATAGCCCACGCAAACACAAGCTCGGAATAGCAAGGCTGTAGAATTTAATGAAAAAAGGGGGGGTGATGAACAAAGGGGGATACACGGCATAGGCCGGACATAGAGCGGGAGAGAGCGTTCTGTTACATACCTCTTAAGCGGCGTTTATATGCACACTTCGTTCCTCTCCAACGTAGAAGCGCTTCGACGTCGGCTGAAACGAAATTATTACGAATAGCTCTGAGAGAGCGCTAACGAGCTCTCTAACGGCACGCTCACCCGTACCGATGCCCCGGTTCCCTCTCTCGCTCTAGCGCTTGGCTTCCCCGAGCGCGGGCGCAACGCTCGAGCTTGGCGGGAAAGGTTTAGGCGGGAAGAGGAAAGGGAATGAAGGAAAGAGAATAAAGGGAAAAAACCTACAGCGGGGCTATTCCACTACCTGCTTATGAGCGTAGCTCTTCTTCCCTTCCCTGCTTTACATTCCCCTCGGAAGAAATTAATAAATCATTTTTTTTTGTTTGCGCTTAAGGCGCCTAAACTAACGTAAAGTTACTGGGCGGCTGTTACAGCCGTTCGACGTTGCTGCTGTTAGCCGCTCCTGGGCTTGGGCAATACTGTTGTTGCGCTTGCGCGGGTGCTGCGGCTGCACTAGCAGCGGGGCAATGCTGTTGTTGCGCTTGCACGGGTTCTGCGGCTGCTCTGGCAGCGGGGCTGCGCTGTTGTTGCGCTTGCACGGGTTCTGCGGCTGCTCTGGCAGCGGGGCTGCGCTGTTGTTGCGCTGATGCTGGGCCTGCTTCCGAAGCGACGCTGGAGCTGCGCTGGCGCTGTTGTGGCGCTGATGCTGGGCCTGCTTCCGAAGCGACGCTGGAGCTGCGCTGGCGCTGTTGTGGCGCTGATGCTGGGCCTGCTTCCGAAGCGACGCTGGAGCTGCGCTGGCGCTGTTGTGGCGCTGATGCTGAGCCTGCTTCCGAAGCGACGCTGGAGCTGCGCTTGCTGTGATGCGGTTGTTGTTCTGGCGCTGATGCCAGGCCAGCGCTGTGGTCTGCTGTGCCACCTGGGAAGCTGGTTGGCAATTAAAGTATTCTACCAGCTGGACGGTTTGTCAATTGGACTTAAGCGGTTTAACTTTGAATACCCCGAGCGCGCACTTCTTAGTTCTGACTCTGTCAAACAACTAACTCTTCTCTACCTTCCTGTCCCCAGCCATACCACAAAGGGATCACTTTTCCGAACCCCTTCCAGACCCGAACCATTCGGAGAAATTGCCTCCTCTCATCGCCGCTCTTCCACTCAATCGGCCCCGAGTAATCAGCCGTTTTTTCCCCTACATACTTTTAGGCCGACAAGCCACACTACACCGGTCTGGCTGTGATGATTATTCTCTATATGCTGGACGATCCCTTGAGCGCCGCGACTCGCACATCTACATCCTCGAAGAAGTGATCGGACCGAAGGGATTCTTGGCTCGCAAATCTCGCATTTTGGTGACGCACGGTGTCACCTTCTTGCCGCAGGTGGACCTCATCTATGCCATGAAATTGGGCGAGATCAGTGAGAGTGGCACGTTCGATCAGTTAGTAAAGAACAAGGGCGCCTTCGCCGACTTCATCATTCAGCATCTGCGAGATGGCAATGCGGAGGAGGAAGAGCTCAATCAGATCAAACGCCAGAAACGCACTGCTGATGTCCCTGAATGGCTTGGAAGTGTTGAGAAGGCCATTAGACGTCTCCCATTGGCCATTTCATTTGAAGTTTTTATGATTAGTTCATATTAAAAAGACTTTTTGATACATAAATGTGAAAGTAAAAGATAAATATATTTAACTAGCTGACCCGGACGACTTCGTACTGCCTCAATCGATAAATAAAAGACCTAAACTTTGGTATAAATTAATTTCAAAATAAACAAAACATTTTGAATAAAAAAGCATTTTTTAATGAAGCATAAACAAAGAAGACGGTTTTCCGCCGCGTGAACACTCGACGTATTATTGTCCATGCGCGAAACAGGGAAACTCCAAGTTGATTCCGCAAACTTCTAAGGACTGTTCTTGCGATTTATTTATTGTCATCGCAAAGGCCAGACGTACTGGAAATTGTAAGCGTTTAAAATCAAATGGTAAATCCGTTGGAATCATCGGTATTCGCGGGATCAAGACATCCTCTCCTTTGTATTTTCCTTTTAGGATTGTTGCCTCAATGACGTTATTCATCAGCTTTTTCACAGTCAGTCTTGTTCCATTGCATAGTCGAGGTTGATTAATGTTACGCAGCATGATGACAACTGATCCTACTTTTAACTGCAAATTATGGTTATTGAACTTTTGCGCTATATCTGGGAAAACACGCTGAATAAGCTCCTCTTTTGAATCTGTGATGTGACAGAAATGTGTCTTCACGTACTGCCACAAATTCGATGATTTTAGGCATGCATTTAGTTCATCACAACAGTTGATCGGGGAATAACTGGAAGAGTCTGACGAAAATCACCTGACAACAGAATCATGGCCCAACCAAAAATATTTTGGTTGTCACGAAGATCTTTGAATGTTCTGTCCAGCGCCTCCAGTGACCTCTTATGGGCCATTGTGCATTCATTCCAAACAATTAATTTGCATACCTGTAGGATCCTGGCCATTGCACTATTTTTGGCGATGTTGCAAATTGGTGTTTCTGTGATTTGCATGTTTAATGGTAATTTCAAGGCAGAATGCGCAGTTCGTCCACCTTCTAGCAGAGTCGCAGCTATTCCAGATGAAGCCAACGCTAGAGCAACATCATTTCGCGATCTGATCCTCGCCAAAAGCAATGAAATTAAGAACGTTTTTGCGGTTCCTCCGGGAGCATCAAGGAAATAAATTCCACCAGATCCACTGTTCACAGCTTCTATCAAAGTGTCGTACGCAATTCTTTGTTATTGATTTAATTGTGGAACATTTGTACGAGCTGTTTCGGCCAATGCTTCAATGTCGTACTGCAGCGTGTAACGGAAGGGGAACATAGGTCGAAATATGACAAAAATATTTGGCCCTCCCTTACAAAACTGACTACCAGCTGATTGATTTACTTGCTCCAGCACAACATAATCCAGTAGATTCACCAGTGTATTTTAACGTCTTACAATATTTACAAATTATTTTCATTTCCCCAATTGTTACCGATTGGTCGGCACAATAATCAACTGCCGGATCATAGTGGAATGCAGCTCGTTCAAGAATCACAGGAGCACTGCGTCTGCGGATTCGCTCAATTTCATTATGTCGTGCTCGCTGTTGTTGTGTTTGATGTGCACGAACTCGTTGCATTCTAAGCCTTTCCACTTCATTGTCACTCAGTAAATAACGCAATTCTGATATAGCAATACGACTATTTTCTTGATCTGTCTCTCTCTGGTCATCAGTGCGGTAAGCCCGTGAGAAAATTTCTCGCTCACTTAACAGTAACTTAACAGTAAAGTATCACTATCACAAAATATCAACAAAAAAAAAACACACTACTTGGAATGTCACTATCACAAAGGATCACAAAAGTAAAGAAAGTTCTCGCGCACGTAGCGGTAATCGTCACTCAAAAAGATAGAAGGATGCACTCATAGAATATCGTAACCATGATCGTAACACAATATCGCCAATCGTAATACTTTTTCCGTGTTCTGATTTTTTTATTTATTTTTTTGGAGTTTACCTTTAAGCCCTAAATCTCCGTGCTCTGAAGTGCGACAGAATGATTGACATATTAGTTGGTTGTCAAATCTAATGTCAAATATTATGGTTGTGTTCAGAAACTTAATTTGTGACAAAACTTAAGATTTATCAAACTTAAAAAAATAATCTGATACAGTTACAACTGAAGTTAGCTAAAATTAAGATTCGCGAAGCCGACCAAATTATTGGAAATCAATACTACTAATAGTTCATTAAATTTTTTGTCGCGTTCGCGATTCACTTTTGTTTATTTTCGGAACGTGACATTAGATCCTCCAAAGCGCACGCGAAGACTATTTTCATAGATATGATTCAATTTGAACTTTATGCAGCGGTAATAAATTGCAAATTGACTCTTTGACGTTAGGAACACACCTGCTTAGACAACAGTGAGTGATTTTAATTTAATATGAACTTTATTGAATAGCAATAATGTTCAAATTGACTCTAGAAAACGTTTGTATGGGAAATAGAAAAAAGCTGTTTTTATGATTTTCCCACGAACATTTCAAGACTAAGATAAGATAAATCCGTTCAGCCGTTCTTGAGTTTCAGTGAGACTAACGAACAGAAATTCATTTTTATATATATAGATGTTTCGCCTGTATGCGCACGGGTGTGTAATGTAAGTTGATTTTTTGTTAAAAATGAGTTCGAGCATTGAGTGAACTTGTGCGGTCGCTCTCCCGTATGGGTGAAAATGTGATCTTTAAGATTGCTTTGGTGATAGAAGGATTTAGCGCATTCGTTCGCCTGTATGAATGCGGGTTTGTAGTTGAAGTGTATATTTCGTGCCAAATTACTTCGAGCAGGTAGAGAATTCGAAGGGTCGCTCCGCCGTGTGGGTTTTATTTTTATTTTATTAATATCTTTAGATAGCAGGCCAATGTTAAATCATTTATCTTTCGCAAGTCAGCTTTTATCGAATAAATTATTTTTAAAGTATTCCTTGTATTTGTTAAGTGAGGTGAAAGGCGTCGTTAATAGAACAGCACAGAATGACAATTATTCTGATTTTCAGAACAGAACGAATGGTGTCCTGCTTTTTCTTTGACTAAATTAATTACCGATAATTTATATTCAAGTGACATATTTGTTTGAACATACATCAATATTTTCAAAAAATGTGATAATATCTTCTGACTTGCAATTAATAAATGATCGAATGGCATTATTCATAATATACACATAATGGTTTTATTTATATTACACCTATTGGGGTTGCATTGACATTTTTCTTTCGTATGCTTCTGGTTTTCAAAACGGTTTTCAATTTGCCCTTCTGTACCCAACGCTAAAACGGATAATAGTGAAAATTGTGGTTCTGAAATGGAATCACATTTGGTTTTAGTCAATATTTAATTCTCCTTAAGGGTGCAAACATTTTTACAAAATGAATTTATAATTAATGATCTGTGGTAGAACATTTTAGACACATCTTTTTCAATTTCTATTCTTTGATTCTTTTCGTGAAGACTTGCTGTACTTTTTTTTTAAATCATAAATACTGCATTCCAATTGAAACAAATTTCGATTCCTCACCACGATCTGCGGTCATCTCGGCCATAATTGCAACATTTAAATTTGGTTTGTCTTCTTTGAGTAACATGTTTTTGACTTTTCCGATCTTCTTTTATTATTTTTTCGGCTAAAATACGTTGCTCATCTGTTTTATTATATTTATTTAGTTTACGTCTGTTGGCTTTTCTATCAAGTCTCTTCAGTTGATCTTCAGCTGATCTTCTGTTTCAAGGGATATGTTAAATATATTTCTTTCTGCTTCTTTATCAAGTCTACAAAGTCACTAGTCTTCAGTTTCCGTAGATCTATTTGCTACTTTTCTTTTTGTGTCCTTTTCTAACATTTCAATATGTTTTTTTTCAGTCTCCAATGATCTATCTAATGCAGTTTTTGCTCTGGCTTTCTACAGCCTTTTCAGTCGTTTTTCTGTGGTCCCCATAAATCTAAATGCTGCATTTATAGTTTTCTTCTTTTCGATAAGCTTTTCTGCAGTTTTGAAATTAATTTGTTCTTCTTCCGTCTCAACTAATCGATAGATAGATAATCGATAAATAACCATAAATCTCGATAATCGATAAATAACCATAAATCTAAATGCTGCATTTCTATTTTCTTTCTTTTCGATAAGCTTTTTTTTTTTGATTAGAGGAAGACTCTGCAATGACCAGATACCTCAACATTGTTATTTATATGGTTATATGCTTTTACGTCGACTGACGGACGCCACCCATTTTCAATAAAAATAAAATTAAATCGCTTAAAACCAGGGATCGAATTATGATTTTTATAATAAATATCTTTAAATAAAACTTAATTTTGGATTTTTATTATGAAAATCAGAAATAAGTTTTATTTTTGATTTATATAATATAAATCAAAAATAAAAATCATGTGATTTTTTAAATAAAAATCATGTTGTGATATTTAAAATAAAAATCAAAACAAAAAATCATTTTGTGATTTAAAAAAAAAAATTAATAAAAATTATTTCTCATTTTTACAATAAAAAATTAAAAATAATAATCTAATTCAAATATCTTTTGAGCGGAATGGTGTCTGACAAAAAGTGTTAAATACTTTTTATCTACACTTCTCGCAGCGTCGGCCGTGGTTAAACCCGCCTTGAATTAACTTTCCCAAAAATTAAAGATTTTGTATAAATAATTGCGAATTTGGTTTGAAATAAATATATAATAGCCATACACCAGTCTTGCTCATTACAAAATTAAGCCTTAGGTGCCCCCGAGCCGTTTTGCTCAAATTGAAGTTGGAAACGAGAATTTTACAACAAGGTATTGAAGTGAAGATCACAAATATATATCAATATCTGTCAGACACCATCCCGCTCAATAGATATTTCAATTTAATTTTTGATTTTTATTTAAAAAATCATAAAACGATTTTTATTTTTATTTTTAAATTCACAACATGATTTCTATTTCTGATTTTTATTATGTAAATCAAAAATAAAACTTGTTTCTGTTCAGTTTTCGTTTTTGGTGCTTAGGTTTTCACAAATTTTTGTCATCGATATGTTTTATATGCAATTTATATTCGATTTGTTACAAAAAAAAACTGTTTAATTATCGTTTCGGCGAGGAAAATGTTTTTGTTTGTTTTCGAAACCGGAATCGAGGGAGATTACCTGCCAAAATCTTTCGAAAATCTCGTTGTAACATTATAATCTTTACAGTAATAACGAATCATAAACAAAATACTAACAAAGTACCTAAAATACCTATTAATAAATATTAAAACTGAAAAGTTTTCGCACATGCTGGGTCTACATACAAGCATACATACATAAATACATTTACAAAAATAAGAATTGTATTTACCTACATATATGACCCAATTCATAGTTATCTATATTTCTAAATGTCTAAATAGAGAATACCCTAAATGTAAATAAACCACACACTTCTTATCCCAAGCAGCCCTATGTCAAATGATATAATAAATTGTATTGTCGTTATGTTCCTTTACATCCTCTTTATAATCAACACGTGTGTCCTTAATCCCACATTTCAATGTCCTTAAGAGTTGTTATTAGGGAACCGGGACTGCTGGGGTGAGTCAGGAGATCTGCAGCGAGCATCTCTATCAACGATGGGAAAGAGAGTCCACCACACAGCCACCGAATAGAAAGTGCCACGAGAGCAACAGGAAAGAGCGCAGCGACACCCCCACAGCACCCATAGCGAAGACCCAAGACATGGTGAAATTATATATAAGGTGACGTATTCGGCAGTGGTGAGGACGTTATTTTTTCAACTCGGCAAGCGCTAGAAAGAGATGGCAAGTGGAGTGTGCCTAGGGATGAGCCGTGCTGTCGATACTATCGATGAATGGGATCTAATGATGGGGTCTAACCACATGGAATTCCACTAGTAGAACCTGCGCTTTGTTTTCCCCACTAACTAATTAACTAACTAACTAATTATATTTAAGGCTACGGTTATGTTGTGAGGGTTACTCCCTCACAGTTCGTAATTTATAGTTTTTTAACTTTTCTCTCACTCATTTGCAGTTCGATTTATTTTTCCCGCCGTTGTTTTCACTCATTTACATAAAACAAAATAATATTTGATATTATTATATAATATATAATTATTATATAATATATATTATATAATATAATAGATATTAAAAAAATATTTTATTTTTATTTATAACTTATAGACTTATGTATACGTTGCACGCGACAAAATATAAAATAGTTTCAAAAACAATACGCTGCTTATTTTCAACAACATTTTTGTGGAATCAGTTTGGCATGTACAGTTGCGAAAAAAATAATAGCACCACTACAACACATTTTGTTCTTGATATAAAAAAAGCAATTACTGTTGCGATTTTTTTAAATTTTGAATTTTTTTTATATTGTTTAGTGTAATCATGCTTCAAATTTCTGTCTATATATTTTTTTTGGGATTTTAAGAAAAAAGCACCCAAAAACACAGAAAAAGAAAATAGCACCATTAGCCCCTTTTTTAGTGAATCCCCTATACTTCGAGCAATTGCCTTTGCTGAAGGCACGTGTTTATTAGTTTTGACTAAGATCTTATTGTTTCTGTAATAAAAAATAATAATAATCATTACAATGGGACGTGGAAAGCACTGCACAGCGGAGAAGCGCGATCTGATCAAAAAATTGATATTGGAAGGAAAATCTTACAGAAAAGTTGGTCAATTGGTAGGATGCTCCAATAAAATGATTAAAAACGCATTAAACTATAAAGAACAGATTGAAACACGGGGACGAAAACGATCTATGACCCCTCTTCATGTCAAAAGACTGATTCGTGAGAGCAAGAAGGATCCCTTCAAGCCTGCTACACAGCATAAAAAAGAGCTTAAAATAAATACGACGGAGCAAACAGTTCGCACATATCTTAGGCAACATAACCTTAAAGCCTGCAGCCCAAGAAAGGTACCACTTTTAAACGCGACACATATTTGATAAACTTTTTTTGTAAAGTAAAGTTAAAGTTGAAAAACAGCTCAAAAATTAGATGGTTTTGAAAATACGTTTTTCTTGATTACTGTCCATGCAACAGAATAGGTTTTTCTTGATTACTTATGACAATGAATATACCTAAATGGAAACACTAAAAACAGAATCATACGTAACGTAGTTTACTTTTAATTCATCCTCAAAGATGCAGCAATTGAAAAAAAACTGAATACATTTGTGCACACTGAAATAATTTTCAACTTTGAATGCTCATATCTAATAAAATAAAAGTCAGATTATCTTGAAAATTTAATTTTTGAAAGCTCTGGGAAATTCTCTGTTAGATACGTGTATTCATTTTATTCAAAGCGCTCAAAAAAAGCGACTTTTGCCACCTCTTTTCGTCTGATGTCCCACTGTGCGTCGTCTGAATATTATAAATTATAGTCAGTGGTGCGGCCTAAAGTAAATTCAGATTATTGTTTGTAACTGGCAATGCCCACTGTAATAGCCTATTTACACTACAGTGAATTACCTATCGATAACCGAGAAAACTCAATAACTCAGAACTGGTGTCTACACTACACAAAAGTTAAGTTATTGAGTTATTGAGTTTTGGCTTGCTGGCAAACACGAGCGTGCGTTGTTTTGTTTATATTATTAAATTGCACAAAAATAAACATCGAGGAAGCATTTATCTTTTTTTCGGCACAGATGCAATGATGGTGTATTGATTTGGCGACAATGTCTGCACAAACTGTGGAGTATTTGGATAACATTTTAAATACACGCATTTGGACCCTGGTAAGAAATTGGCATTTCATTTTCAAGTGCTTCTATTTTATAATAATATTGAATTATAATAGCCGCGATATGGATCATTTTGGGAGGAGGACGTTGCGAAGAACTCTGATGCCTTTTCTAAGGAAAATTTCCGCATGGAAAGGCATGCGTTCAACATACTTGATGGACTGTTGCCCAAACTCCAAAAGAAAGACACTCCTTTTCGATTGACAATCCCTCTGGAGAAGAGAATATCCATTGCCTAGGATCCTCTGCGGAATATCGTACTGTAGTGTGTCTATTTGCTGTGTCAAACGCCATTTCATGAACATATATATAAATAAAAATTGAAAAAAGTACAATTTTGTTTCATTTATTTGTTTATTTATTTTTAAAAATGTGCCAAAAGTCCAGGAATGCCTGTAAGGCCTTAAGTGACCAAACAAATCTCGTATCTAGGAATCTCGTATCTTTTTAGGAAATATTTGATTGTTTACCTTTTTTCTCCATAATCACATTTGTTTTTTGTTGTTTTTTTAGTGGTGATATTTCCACGATAGGCAGATCAGGGTTGAAATTTTCGGAAAATCGGAAAACTCGATTGAAACTCAACCTAAACTCACCCGAAACTCAATAACTCAATAACTCAACTGTAGTGTAAACAGGCTATTAAATGGATTGTTCCCGCATATGCTTACGCACGGCAGCGGTGTTCTTTCGCATCTTTCGATCTTCGCACTCGGCTTAGCAGCAGCCCGAGCTGTTTTACTCTCGCCTTTGTCGCGCTCTCTCGCTCTCTTTAAACATTGCTTCATAGGGCACGGCAATTAGGAAGTCAGCCTTTGCAATCAGTCGGTTAATGAGCTTCGTCTCCATCGGGATAAATTGATATCCATCGGCCTTACTACAACAAAAATTATTCTACACATACAATAAATCATTCTCATTATTTAAACGTTTGACTTTTTATTTAAAATAAATTCGCAACAGCTGGTGAAAAACCTCACTAGCTCAACAAAGAGCATACATCAAAACAGAACGTGTAGGAGAAATTTTCAAAGCAGAACTTTTGCACTTGTTCGACTTTGCATTTAAATATTTCAAAATGTGTTATGCGTAAATGTAAAATTGGCATTTGACATTTCTGTAAAAATGCATATGCGGAAAAGAAAATGTTCAAAATACGATTAGTACCTGTAACTAAAAAACGTGACTTAATGGGGAAAAATGGAGATCGGATTTGAAATCAGCGACCTCAAATTAGTAAAAACTGCAATAAATTTCGAGTCAACACAAAAAAATGCTTGAGTTATGGTTGTTTTATTTAAAAGAAAGGAAAAAGTGTTATCGAACTATTTATTTTTACTACTTCCGCCTCATTGCATAATTCTGAAGCTTTGTGCAAAGATGTGGACTGTAAGGACTGTAGTGACACATAGTACCTAAAAGATCTGCACTGTTGATTGAAGTCTTTTATATAAATGTATATGTACGTATAATTACTGGGGATGTGTGCTCTTTGCTGGTTGATTTTAAAAATATAAATTCAAAACACGTTAAGGATGCCTGCGACTCAACGGGTGTGCGTGTATGGAGTGTCAGGGAGAGAGCTAGCTAGAGGGAGAGTGATCGATTATTTGATCTTCTCCTTTCGTCCCGCGTTCATCTCGAATCGGGAGACGTACTTGTTCGTGCATGCCTCCTGCTTTCGCTTTTGAATCTCTTCCTGGCGCTCTTTCCACTTCAGATTCATGAATTCCACTCGTGAAGGATCCAGCGAATTCTTATTGAATTTCATGGAGTTCATTTGCACATCGTCGATCGGCTCCTTCTCCTTGGGGTTCATCAGGCTGGCCTTGCCCATCTGTCTCAAATAGTCACGGCGGCTCAGCTTCGGCTTCATCCCCTCTTTAGGGACCGCCTTCACTTCGGGCGTCTTCTTGACTTCAGGACCGCGGTAGTCAGGCTGGGGGACCCAAGGAACACACTGACGGTGCTCGATGGAGCCCGATCTGATTTCCTTCATCATCTTCCACAAGGCTTCGCGGCGGTTCAACTTCTTCTCGTTTCCGCGCTGTTGCGACTCGGTGGAGGATCCTTCTTCGGATGGATCCTTTTGGGAACTGGAGCTGTTGCAGCGGAATGGTTCCACGGACAACAGCCGCTGCGCACCTGAAGCTTGAAGAAACCGATCACCATTATTTCATGGACTCTCCCCAATAACATGGAAATACTCACCGCTAGTCAAGGATCGAGTCACGGTCCAGATTCTATTTATTTGACGAAACATTCTGCTTGAGCTTGCTGTTCTTCCGCTGCGGTTGATTGATCGCCTTCGCCGAAAACGAAGTATGGATGGTGCTTTCCGAAGAATCACGTTTTCCACTTTTGGAATTACAATTTTTGTCGTGCTGTTTAATTTGAGTGTGAAATAAAATGCTTTATGGGTAGAGTGTCGTTGGATCAGACTTCCAAAACTGATCAAGGCCTGCTCCATAGTTCACTTTTCTCTATTCTTATACAATGACACTGGTCGACAGCCAAAATGTTTCAAAGAACGGACCCACATTGTCTCATAGGATTTTCATCGGTGATCACGAGTCCGGCCCCAGTATTAAGCGGTGATTCGCAGTTACGAAAATACATAAAGTTAACTTCGATATTTCCTCGGTGCTATTTATTTTAACTGCGAATTATCGACAAAGATACCAAGTTTTAAGCAAATCGTAACTAAAAACGTAAGAGGCCGCAAAATATCATGTTCCAGTGAGATCGACCAAAGCGCCAATAGAATTGATAAATATGAAAAAAAGCACTACCTCTAAACAGAAATACCAGATTTTAAAAAATTCTTAAAATAAAACAAACCCTTAAAAAAAAAGTTCGTTTACAACGTTGCAGCGCGTTGTAACGTTGGAACGATGTGGGCCGCGGCTAAGGCGGCTCTACTTTATACTCGGTACTCAGTCAGTATATTTGTACATGTGTGAGCTTACAATATATATAATTTATTACATGTTCGCAAAAAATTAAATAATCGCCAAAAAATGGAAATTTAGAGACAAAAATAAGGTCGAACCCTATCCATTTTTGTGTACCTTTTTTTTTTACCTGTTTTCTCTACATTTCTACATCTACAAACGTCTTAGCTACGACTCGTGGAGATGTGTGCGAGAGAGAGAGAAATTGATTAAGTGCTTGGAAGGCCACTGACATTTAAATTGTCCCCTCTGGCTATATTTATGATCCGACCTGATCCAGATTCAAAACTCTGTTAGATATGGCCACTCTCTAGTATTATGCGCTTTTAGTTTTCTCGTATCTTAAAAATTGTGCATGCCACAGATTTTCGTTATTTGTGTGACTGGAAGGGGGCGGGTCGAAATTTTGAAATGCAGTTGTAACAGTTTGATATGACAAGAGTCTGGATGCAAAATGTGGTTGCACTAGTTTTTATAGTCTCTGAGATATAGGCGCTTATGAAGACGGACGGGCAGACAGACATGGCTATATCGATTCGGCTATTGATGCTGATCAAGAATATTTATACTTTATGGGGTCGGAAACGCTTCCCTCTGGGTGTTACACACATCCATTTTTACAACAAATCTAATATAGCTCATAGCGGGTATAAAAAGTTGCTTTACAATTTTTAAACCCTCAAATCTCTCAGAAAAAGTAATTTTTGGCCACAGCGGGAAAAAAGTTCAATTTTGTCGAGTAGTGCTATTTATCGGTTCCATAAAAATATCATCTCTGTTTAAGAGGGTGTAAAACGTATCTCTTCTGAGTAGTAAAAGGCTCTTTGTAGGCCACCATCTATTTTTGGGATTGGCCGTGAGATTTGGGGATATAAAATTACTCTTACATCGTATGTTATTCGTCAACAATCAGAATACAATAATCTCTTGAGCAACAAACTGCGTTCCACTGTCAACTTTAAGCCAGAAACACTTGACAAGGCGGAAGATACACCCAGCGGAAAACAGCCGCACTCTGAAATTGCATGCATTTTTAACTTCTGCAGCCTGGGGTTTGCCCAAATGTTACTCGATTTGTATATTTTTTGTAGTTCCAAGTTAATAAACCAATTGCTAACAAAAGTACATACTAGATTTTTTGATATCGTATTCATATAATTAAAAAAATTATTTTCCCAAATCACACTTTTTCTACGCGGATTTAGAAATTTGACCAAACAAAGGAAAACAATTCACTAAAATTATAAAACCGATTTATTCAAAAAGAACTAGATTGTTTCCATTCAGTTATTTTGTTTCCTGCTAATTAATAACCAAATATATAATAATTCAACTTTATATTTTTTTATTTACCAATTAATTTATATTTTGTGGTACCAATCTTGGCAATGGGTTAAGGAATGATCGATCAGGATCGATTCAAAAATTATGTTGAGATAGAATCAGAGGTGCAGCAACGTTTTGCAAATGATATTTCGGCTCGAACTATTCAACGTCGGCCAAAGGAGGTTGCTTTAACGGTAAACACACCTGCCAAAACCCCACTTAAGCATTTTCAAATGAAAATGATCGAAGGAAAAATCCAATTAGGTTGATTCTGAGCAGTCACGCACTATATTCTCAGCTCGCCATAGAACAGGAGGACGATATTCCAAAAGCTGCTGTATTGCCACCATGATGTGTTTCCTTTAATTATGCTATGGGGCTGAAATCGAAATATTAAACTGGATTTTTGCATTGACCATACTCTGAACTACTAAAGCGATTCAGTTTTATATTTAGATTGCATCCCCATTTATGAACTAATTTGCAGACCCAAATCGACCTTTGCTGGTAAGTGAAGCCAGAGATGGAAACTTTAATTATTTGTAATGGGAAATTACACATACAGACCCAAAATAAGCCACTCAGAGTAGTGGCCATACTGGGAGTAACCATATCGCAGTCCACGATCCCGATTATTGATTGATTCTCAACCAGCAACCCGATTTCCCACAAATAAAACCCAAATTCACAGCAATTCATTTTTTTTTGTAAAAGGAAACCCCTGAGAATATCCCAAATAAGTAACAGAAACAGTCAGAAAAGAAAATTATTTAAAATTGAAAATGTTGCAGAATGCCAATGGCTTTGGACGTTTTGGCATGTTGAGCTCCCTTTCAGATTCGATATACAAAAAAATATGCATACAAGTTAATTAATGCATAAATTGAAAGAATGGCCAGGAAAGCGCTGCCAGAGAGTGGGTTCAGAGCACTGCAACAGCGGCTGTTAGCGGAGAGTGGTGCCCGAAAGCGATAACAGGCTGTTAGCCTGGGGTGCTAACAGTGCTATTGCTCTGTTAAGGCTTGTTCACTGAACAAGAATGTTAAATACATCAAACTTTTTACCCCTGTCTCAGCGAAGCTTTCACTCCGATTCGGAGTGCGGCGAAAATGTGCCCCGCCCCGCCCCTATTTGAAGCTCAGGACCAACTTCGGCCCCACAAAAGCTCAGGCACAACTTCGGCTCTGCTCTCGTGTGAAAGTGTTTGCGCTCGTC
This sequence comes from Drosophila helvetica, assembly GCA_963969585.1. Taxonomy (NCBI): domain Eukaryota; kingdom Metazoa; phylum Arthropoda; class Insecta; order Diptera; family Drosophilidae; genus Drosophila; species Drosophila helvetica. Next base: position 17,259,402 of record OZ018402.1, on the reverse strand, counting down.
CTCGTTGGAGTCCGGGTCCGGGTCCGGGTCCGGTCTTCGTGCCTCCTGTCGAAGCAGGGAGCCTTCGCGATCTCCGACCATAACCTCGTCCAAGCAGTATTCTAACGGCATTCAGGGGCTGCGGAAGTGCGACACGTGCCCTCGAGACACGCGCCAAGAGAACGGTAAATGGCGAGACCCCAAAAATAAACGCGAGTTTTCCATCAGAAGAACGTAATTTTAGAGCCGTGCTCCCAGCGGGAGGACAAGCGGCAAACGCGTTAACGAAATAACGAAATAACGAAGAACCGAAGCGGTAGCTGAGACGGCGGAGGAGTTTTTGGCAATAAGAGAAAAGGGTTTTCGCAGTGCGGGAAACCAACCGCAGCCTAAACAACAATAGGAATTTAAATATTCATGAACAATGTCGATTGTCATCAATTGTGTCTTCCAGTGTTCAGTGCCCGTTGTGTATCGTTGTGTATCTGTGTGCACGAGTGCGTATGCGGGGTGCGGGGTTCGGGTGTAATTGTGTAAGGGTGCCACAAACACGGCCAACAACATTCGCCGTTTCCCTTCCCTTCCCTTCCCACTCCTTTCCTGCCCCTTCCCTTCATTCTTCAATCATCAACTGGCGCCGCTGTCATTGTCAATCAACAAACATACAACAATAACGAACTGTGTCAAATGTCAGCCGCATAGAATACCAATTCCAATTGTCAATTGACAAATTTACGCCTGGATTTCTGCATATTTAAGATACAACACAAAACAACACAACAGACATGCAACTGCAATTAGCGGCTTATAGTACATGGACGGATGGGGTGTGGAAATAGAGGAGTGCGGTGTGGGTTTGCTATAAGCTATTGTATATTGTATATCGTATTGACAGATGACATTTGTAGCGGATTAACCATGAAATTAAGCACCCTAATCGGTGAACCGCTCGTGCGTGTCCATAAAACTGTCAAAATGAATAAATAAACTGTCGATTGCTGGGACCGATCCCCAATCACAAACAACACCTCTCCTCTCTCTCTCTAGGGCTGGTTATGGTCCGTAGAATTACGAGGAGCATGCAACCAAATGTGGTAAATCCCCATTCAAACAAACATTGAACATTTATTCCTACTTTCGTGTGATTTATGCCCAGCCAACCGTGCGGACAGCGCGCAGTGACGGGGATCCTAAAAAGAGCTGGGGCTATGCCCCAGCGGAGGCCAGAAAAATGACGCGAAAATCGTCAAGCAATTTACTTGGCCCCGTCCTGCATACGTGTGAGTGTAATTGAGAGTGTGTGTGTGTGTGCTCTAGGCCTAGGCCTAGGCCCAGGCCAGAATGTGGCCCAAACATGCAATGGAGCTCCACGTTGATGGCTTTAATGCCGCCGCTTTGGGCCGTAAACAAGTGCAGAAAAGTGTTTGGCTCGGCTTTGGTTCCGGTTTGTTTGGTTTGCTGAGCGGTTAGTCGGGGAAAGGAGCGAGGGACTGTTCTAGACCATGGATTAGCTTGCTGGCAAAGTACTACACCAAACTGTAGTTGCAGACTGTGTTTGGGCACCGCAAATGTTGGTTTCAAACACTTTCAGGCTCAAAGTGAAACATAATTAAATTTTTCATAGCACACTTTTAAGCTGAAAAAAGAGTTTCAACTATTCAACAACTTGGAATAGTATAGTCCAATGAAAGAAAGGGCCTTTGAAAGATTTTCTCTCTTCTGAAAAGGCTTCAATTAAATGTTGGTTAAAGACAGCGTTTAAGCACAGAAAAGCCTTTCTAAGTCAAAGCAACAAGCAAAAAAACGAATTACAAATTCAATAGGTGAAAACCTGAAATATTGCAACATATTTCAACATTTAACATTCCCTTAAATGTGGCTAAAAGTAATCTTAAATTTTAAATGTAATTTGAAACACTTTCAAGTCCCTCAAGCACTCAAATCTTAATTAAAATTTTCCCGGGAACAGATGCCGGAATAAAACAAAAATAAGTAAAGGACTTTTCAACAATTTCAAATATGTCAATGAAATTAAAAAAGAACCTCTCAGAGCTTCCAATGAAACAAGCTTAAAAAAATACTCTCTCTCGGAGTTCCGCGAACTCTTTTCTGATGTACTTTTCATGAAATCTCTGGTTTAATTAGCCAAACAAAATTTAAGCATTTTTAAACATACTTTGGCAATTACCCGAACAACGAATTGTTTGCCTGTCGCCCGCCATCCTGCCCTGGCAATAATTCCATTTTACGGCTCTTGACTTATAAGCCAATTAAAAATGGCAGGCAGTGGCAGAGCCAGTACCAACCCGACAACAGTCTCATTTACATGGCCATACATCTTGAGAATGTCACGGAAAGCCTTTATTCTGCTTTTGTTTTCCGAGGGACCCTTCGAAGCGGCTTACGATTGACACCTGACTATTCACCTGACTTTTGGGCGCTTGCTGGTTGCTTTCTCTGGGTCCTGGTCCAGGTCCTGGTCCTTGTCCTGCCACCAATCAATCAAACTTGCCACTGACACAAAGCTCTCTTCGAAGGTCACCGTCAGCGTCAACCGAGCCCAGCCCACCCCTGTTCTTGTCTCTTCCTTTTTATAGAGGGAACTTTCTCGCTGAAAATTAAAATGCTTCAACACGAAGAAAATGTAAAAAAGAAGCAGTATGAAATATATATGAAAAGGCTGTCAAGGGTCGAATAAATAATGTAAAAGGGAAATGCTTTTTTTCGTTGATGCTCCTTCTGCCCTCAAGGGTAAAAGTTCCTCAAGGGGTAAGAGAAACCGCACCGAAAATGTAAGCCAAAGAATTTAAGCACCGAAATTTTGCATGAATTTCTCCCTTATTTCGATCTCTAATGGTGTGTGAACACATAATATGTACATACATGGGCGGAGTGTATGGCTAATCCCATTGAAAGCTTAGCGCACTGTGGACACCCGGGGATGTGCTTCTGAATAATGGACATAATTGCTGGTGGCCAGTTGTTGGCTACATTCTGGCTAATGACCGTCCGAGCCGTGGCCATACGCAGAAGGGTGCTCGGCCCATTAATAATTCAATCGAAACTTTGAATGCGCTCTGAGCGCATTATATTTAATCAGAATTTGCACAGTGCCCTTCCGCCCCAGCCCTCCGTCTGTCTTTGAGTATCTGTGAGTATCTGTGAGTATCTGTGTGATTGTTTATGCTAATAATTCATAAACACGCGCCTGTGAAAAGCTTTGGCAAGCACAAAAGCACACGCAACCTCACCATCACCATCACCATCAGCAGCAGCAGCAGCACCAGCCAAGCGGGACAGGGACATATACCACACATCCATTCTCATACGGGTATGAGAGATGAAATCTTGTAGAATAAGGCTTATTGACAGACAGCCTGTGTCCTGGGTGCTGGTTGCTGGCTGCTTGGATCCTTCGTGCCTTCGTGCCTTGGTGCCTTGGTGCCCTGGTTCTCCTCCGACTCCGACTCCACCTCCACCTCCACCTCTGTAAAATCCGCTTAGCCATAGACTCCCGCCCGACTCTGACTTGGAAATCGTTTGGTAGGGCTCATAGGTATCCTGCGAAAGGCTTCCCCCAAGCTGTTGCCCGCACACTTTGTGGTCTGTGCCGGCATCCAAGGATAATAAAATGTTGCCAGGACGAGCACTGGCGCTCTCTCATCCTGTGTATGTGCTTGTGGCGAATTCCTGCTGCATCTGCCACAGGGACAAGGACAAGACGCACACGCACACACATGAAAAAGAAGCTGGTTTTAATCTTTATGAAGCATATTTCATATCGTTTTTGGAACGCTTTTTTACGACTGCCTGGGCAGGTATTCTTTTTTTCGGGCATTATTAAAGGGATTTTATTGATTGACTCTCGGGGGTTTCCCCATGGGGAATACGAGTAGGAGCCGGTGAACCCGCTTGATTAAAGTAAGTTTTTATTTTTGGCAGTGGTCTCCGTAACTTTTCCCAAAGGTAGTCTGCATTTTTCTCATCTGCCACTATATTTATTCTGGTGGGAGGTTCACGTTCGAATGGAAGGGATTTTTACTCCTTCTTCGAAACAATTCAATTTCATAAACTGTTTTCCACAAAAAGGTTGTAATTTGTACGAAGCCTTATTCGCTTCGTTTTTGGAGCACAATTTTATGACTGCCTGAACAGGTGCTTGTGCTTCTTTCTTTATTATTAAGAGGAATTTTATTGATTGACTCCCTGGGGTCTGTCCAGAGAATATAAAAGCAGTTGGAATCCTGTAGATTAAAGTTTTTCCTGCTCATTGAAGAGAATCAATTCCACAAAATACTTTAACTTCGTAGTTAATTTTTTCAATGTATATCAATGTATTTAATATCAAAAGAAAATAAATAATGGTAAAGGATTCCGATTTACTTGGAAACTATCTGTGAACTCCGTTATCTTTCTTGTTTTTCCCTGTGCACTTTTTGCTCTTCCTTATCAAAATATTGCACTTTTAACAACTTTTGCTAACCAAGAAGTTTTGATTGTTCTTGTGCCAAAGTTCCGATAATTATTGGATGTTTCTCTATGAATATAGAACTTATTAAAGCCTCAATAAAACTTGTGATGGATATCATATTATATGTTAAAGAGCAGAAAACGACAACCAAGGAAACTCTTTGCATTAAAAAAATGTTTTAATTGAAGCATAGTTCAGGGTTAAGCTTCCTCTTTTCATTCAAAAACTTTCCATTATCTCTTTTGAGTTTAATGTATTTTATTCTTCTTTCTGCTCTGTGCTCCGTGTTCTGTGCTCTCTGCTTTTCTCTTTTACTTAACTCTTTTTTCCAAGCAATTTCATGAAGTTTGTGCAACCGAAAAAAAAGTTGTCATCCTTTTGAGGCGCATTTCACAGTCTTTTGAATGCCTTTTCACTTTGAGCGTGGTCTCTTGCCCTTATTATAGGGTATCACAGGAGATAAGAACTTTTCGGGTATCATGTCAATTTACTTTTGTAATTAATGATAGTTCGCTTAATTAATATTTCGTTGCAAAATTTGACTTTCTTTTTTTAGTTTTGGATACAACCTGCTGTTAAATCGCTTGATTAATGTTCCCATTTGGCAGGAGTTTTTCCAATAATTCTTGAGATTCAGAGAGAGACTGGGGTGATTCTCTTTTCCATTGAAACTATTATCTTGCCTGACCTCTTTTGGCTTAAGTTTTGCCTTTTGTAAAGAATTACCACATACCTCAGCTCTATCCCTATCGCCACTGCTTAAGACTTAGTAATAAAACCAACAATTCAATTGGAAAAGCCCACTCCACAGCAATTACAATTACCTCAAGGAAAACCAACACGCTCTCGGCTAATCAGGAGCAGCCTCAGACCCATTTTCACCCAGCATTTATTTATGGCTCGGTTCAAGTGCAAGGCAATAAATCTATGGCAAAGTTTTTCCGAGTGTGTTGAATTTCATTTTCCGTATCATTAATTACAACAGTTTGTTTAAAGAGCGAATGAGAGGGCGCTAGTAGAGAGAGAGCGCGTATACCACAGACCGCCGCCATTCGATAAATCATTCACCTTGCTGTGGCTGTGGCTGTTGCTAGTGCTGTTGCGAATAAAACTAAAAGTAAAAGTGGCCCACCAAAACAGGGTCAGCAAAAACGAGCTATACTACCAGTATGTCTGATTTTAATACCCTTGAAGAGGGTATTGCGATAAAAAAGCACCTCTCCATAAAGTACTTAATTTCAGCGAATAGAGATTTCCTTTCGTCTATGCAAAGTAGATATCTGGCTGATATTGCTGCCATTGTTGAAGTGACCAAGAATGACCATTTGATACTATTTTAAATAATATTCATGGGAAATTCCTGATGGAAAATCAGATTAATTAATATCAGAAATTAGTTCTGTTTTTTAAGGAAAATTAAATCTTATTAGAAGGACAAACCGAAGTGCAATCAATTAAAGATTCTGAAAAAACGAGGTTTCAGCCAGGGTATCAAAAGCTTCGATGGTCTCAGTTAGCTTTTCTTTTTTTTTCTTTGCTCTTTTTTCCTGTTTTTTTGTTGGCTTTTTCTTTGGTTTTGGTTTTGTTGTTGTTGTTTATTCTGTTTCACTGGAATTGCAACTGATAAGGATTAAGGGGATAACAAAACAATGCATAACAAGGACAAAGGGCAGGTCAGGGCGCAAAAAAGAGTGCACACTCCACTGGAATCTCACTCAAAAGCTCTCTATTCTCAGCCTCCTGTTGCCTCCTACTACCATGGGTCCACGCCCACCCTGCGTATACGTAACGTGGCAACAATGAGCAACAGAACGAGCCACGAATGCAATTAAATTAGACTAACAGCAAATGGCCAGGATGGCCGGCTGCAGGCTGCAGGCCTGCGGAGGGAAATAGCAACGTAAACTGACGGCCAAAAGGAAACTGAGAAAGAGACACAAACAGAGAAATGGACTCTCTGCCATGGCTGTCGAAGTGGGGGGATGAGCGGAATGCTCTACTCGTACGAGTAGAGTGAAGTGGAGTGAAGGGAATAAGAGTATGGCAGCTAAAATGGCAAAACCGAAAGGTTGAAACTTTGGCATTCAGTGCCAGGCGAAAGCAAAAGTGTTGATGCAACAGCAGCAACAGGCAAAACGCAGGCAACGACAGCAGCATCAGCATCAGCAGGAGCAGCCAGCAAAAGAGCCCCGTGCTGGAACTAAGCCATACCCAGCAGGGATAAAAGGCATATTAGACTTGGAATTAGTATGCCATGGATAAAGGCAGAACGTGAACTTTTTAAGGCTTTAATCTCTGACAGATTTGGCTGTTTTCGTGGCTTTTATTAGCGATGTTGCTGCAGGGACAGGGACAACAGCAACGAAAGTCCCGCAGCGACTGCTAAGCCATATCCAGCATCCAGCAGTGGGAAAATCATATTATGGTAATTCTTATTGTGGGATACTTCAGGCTAGAGCTCAGGCTAGAGCTCAGGCTTGTGGCAGAACCATTTTCATTTTCCTACAAAGCCGTAAAGGCAGTTCAAAGAAAATTCCGTGGAAAATAAGAAGTCTTCCAGGTGGATACAATGCTGTTCATCTCTCTTTAAATCCTCATTCTTCAAGCTAACTTTCTTCACTTTTCTCGCACACTCATCAGCAATGTTGCTGTGGGGTATAGGCCATTCCACACCCGAAAGCGATGGCTTAATGCATTTTTTCCCTTGTGCAGGCAGGTAGCTGTGCTGGTAAAAGATAAAGTTTAAGTGAACTGTTACATAAAAAAACAGAGAAAGTAAAATGGCAGCACAGCCATTATAGGACACAATAACTACCACAACAACCAGTACAAGTATTGCTTGCAGCAACAATCCCTAGTGGTTGCTACGGGGCTGCGGGGCTGCGGGGATACGGGGCTATGGGACTTAGGCTAGGCTGCATTTAAAATATTTCATTGACGGCTCAAAAGGCACAGTTACGTAAAAGGAAAAGCTAAAGTAAGGACAACATTAAAACCAGAATAGAACCAAAAAAAAAACTGAGCAACGCAAGAACAACCGTCCTTGTTCTGGTTTTGGATTTCGATTCGAAAGAAAATCAAGGGACTTCTGACAATCAGATAAGGACGTTTGAATTGTAATTGTAAATGAATACCGTACTCCTAGGTGTGCATAAAAGATTCCGAGCTTGCCAGGGCCTGGACAGTCCATTCTCCCATCATTCCATTTCATGCTTTCGCTCGCAGAAGAAGTGAGAATCCAGAGACCACGATTAGGAATCAAATTATCTATTAGATATTCGCTTTTCTAACAGTGTATCTTTGACTTCTCCAGCTTTAAGCATCGCGAATTGAATTGAACAACATTTCTGTGCGCAAGAATCTGCTGGTATTGGCTCTATCGAAAGAATTTTAGTGAGAGTGAAAACGGGAACAAGGCCGAAAACTAAAACAAACAAATGGCACATTATGCTGCTAAGGTCGCCAACGACTGCGGCAGCAGCAACATTAACAGCAGTGGCAGCAGCAACCGCAAGAGCAACAGCAACAGCAACAGCAGCAGCAGCAGCAGCAGCAGCGACGCGAACAGCCATAGCAGCGGCAGCACTTAAATGCAGCAACAGGGAAAATCATCTGAAAACTGGCGAATAAAACTCAACGACAGGCAAAAACTATTAAATCTCGCTGGATGCCTGCGGCAATAGTTATTGTTAAACAACAGGAGAAGCAGCAGCAGCAGCCGCAGCATCAGGAGGGGCAGCAGCAACATCAGCAGGGGCAGAGAGGACAACAGGAGCAGCACCAGGAACACCAGCAACAAGAAAGGAAACAAATTTGCAATATAAATTTATGCGAATTTTTGCGTCGCAGCGGCGCCGACGACGACGTCGACGTCCAGGCCGAGCGTAGCCCAGGCCAAGCTGCGGGCGTCGACGTCGCAGCAGGAGCAGGAATACCAGCAGCAAAAGCAGCAAAAGCAGCAGAGCGAGCAAAAGCGCGAACAGCAGGAGTAGAAGCAGGAGAAAGCAGGAAGAGAACAACAGACGGAGCAGACAGACCTGCCATCGACGTCGTCGCAGCAGAGAGACCCGCAGGAGCAGCAGTGGAAGTGGAAGTGGGAGCGGGGGCGGGAGCGGGGGCACCAGGCACCAAAAGGAGTGCCGCAGCAAGAACAACGCGTACAGTTATTATAATAATGGCGTTAGTTGTTAGCATAATGCAGCAACAACTACAACAGGGGCAGCCAGAGCAACAGCAACAGGAACAGCCACAGCAAGAGGAACAGCAACAGCTACTCTGGCCATTCTATAACGGTAAGTGCTCTTGCTCTTTCACTCACTCAACCAGTCACCCAGTCACCCATTCAATCGCTCTCCTTTCTCATTCTCTCCCACTGCTATGTTCCGGCTACTTGAACCTTTTCCGTACCCTCTAGAAAAGGTTCCATGAATAGTATAATGTATTATGCATTATGCATTTGCCATGCAGGGAAGCAAATTTACATACATCTTCCTGATACATCCCACATAACCTCTCTTCAGCTAAAGGCATACATATACCTACGTGTGTTGTAAAATAGATCTGCAGGGTATCGAAAGTTTCGCACCCATAAAGCGTTGGCTTTATGTTTTATCGCAGAGAAAGAAGAGCGTTGGGGGCACATTTTGTATTGCATAGTTTAGCTGTTTCCGGAATATTTCACAGCAATGAAAATTATGTTAACGTGCGTGGAAAATAGCTAAAATGGCCGCCGTCCGTCCGTTATGCTCGCCATGCGAATGGCGCTGAAAGTATGCTTTTAATAGTTCAAATTGCATTTAATGTATTATGCACAAATTGCACACAGCGGGCAACAGCAGCAGCAGCAGCAATTTTAACATCAAGAGCTGCAGCAAGTTCTGAAACATGAGCAATTCATTTGTTACCCTCAACAGTTTGTTAATAATTAATGGTGTGCATAAAAATACCCTGACGAGCGATGGGGCTTTTGTGTTATATTTGTGAGGACGCAGTTCGATGCATAATGGGAACCGGTCTATGTGATAAATGTGCCCTTTAAAATGAAACATTTTATGATAATTAATTGTTGAGCCAAGTGTTTCATAAATATTTCACATTTTTCATTAGCACGTACAAAATATTTATAGGTGGAGGAGAATATTTATTAGACAGCGTATTAATGTGTATGCAAAACACAAATAAGTGAATGCCTATTTTGTTGGAAAGTCAACTCTTTAATACTTATTGGAATATTTTAAACTAGTTTTGAGTCAAATCGTTATATATTATATAAAAAAAACACAAGTGATTCCCAGAAGGTTTTGAAGGAGATTGCTTGAGCTCTGATTTTCATTGCTGTTCTTGGGAAAAAATTAAAGCAATCTTCAATCGATAATCGGTACATGAAACACACACTCATGCAATATATTCAAACAAATATGCACATATCAAAGTTGAATCAGTCGATGAAAATCACATTCATATCTTTGATTTCCTTTTTATATCTTTTAAAACAAGAAAGTTTTCCCCACTTTGCTTTGATTGACGGCCTGACTGTTGATGTATTACACAAATAGTATGGAAATCCGAGTGACTTTGAGCCACAAAGATCAGAAGCCATATGTCTTATTAAATCCCATTCCATGCAATACGAGAGTTTGCATCCGCTACTATATACATATACTATACATATACTTTCCCCATCTATCGCATCAAGGGAGTTTCATACAAGAATGTCTCTTCAATAGCTGCAACTTTAAGCTAATGGTTCGCATGAGTGGGTCCCAGCAATTGACGGGCAAGCGGGCAGAAGAAAATTACGTTATTGACTCTTTTATAAAATTATTGACTTGTCTATTAAATTATTGCCTTTTCTACTAAATGATTGCCTTTTCTTTGGAGTTGTTGACTCTTCTATTGATGGCTGCGAGTACTAATAACATTTGCACTTTATTTTATATCGAGTGGCATAGACTTTGTTCAATTTCAATAAGTATGCTCTGAGTAGCCTCTTGAATATTTTTAGATATTTTAAATAAAATAAATGAAAGCATCATTAAAGCTCTTGCCATATTTTAAATTGTAATTTCATGATAAAATGAAGTTGAATATTCACTAAAATATATTATTGAAAATTGTAAAATTAATTTTGCATTTTTATGTTTACCGAAATACATTTCTGACACATATTACCTCTCAATTTAAGTCGAACATTATTCGGAATTTCACACAATTTATGGTCGGACAATATTTGTCAATTCTCTCTCCTTATCCCCTTCTATCTATCTGCTGTCCGTCTCTCTCTCCCTATTCCGACTCCCTCCCTCTACCTGAGTGATTCGAAGTGATTGCCTTTAGCTCTTGTGGAGGCTCCTCTGCATTTCCCTGAACGTGTCAAACAAAATTGAATTCCAATTCTCGATGCGGAATGCATCTCCTGCAGCTCGACCACTCCGAGCTGGTCAATATTTAATATTTACACGGACATTTTCCTATCCTGCTGCGAGAAAGAGATACAGAGAGAGAGAGAGAGAGATCCACATTGTTCCTGTTCATGCGGCAGCCTCCCTGACTGGCTGCCTGCCTGTCGTCTGTCTGTCTGTCTACGCTTCCAGCTGGATGGTTCTGGCCATATTGGCGTAATTATCTTCCACATCATCATCATACCCGTTCTCTTGATTGGGAAACTGCTTAAATGCGTGCGAGTTGGCTTTGGGATGAAGTCTGCCCCGAACCACTTCCCACATTTTCCATTCATTCCCTTGCCCCCAAAAACTGTATGCAGTTTCCCTCTGTCTGGGCTCGCTCTGCGTTCCACTGATTTATGGCTGGCTCATTGTCTAGCTCTGGGCTTCCCCCAAACCGCCCCCCAGCCCCTTTGGCCCACAACCAACTCTCGGCCTCTTTGGAAAATCCCCTCTTTCCCCACTTTTCCCACCAACTGTCTGCGGTTATACCGCAATAATCTTGTTTTATTAGTCTCTAGCGTAATTTTTCTACAGTTATTTCTTTTTGGACTCTGGCTTTGGCTATGGCTTTTCCTTCTTTATTTTTCTCTGTGGTTATTTCCTCCTGCGGCTTGGGGGTATTCCCCATTGGTTTTTTTTCGGTTTTCCCTTTTTCTTCTTGTTCTATTTGAGAAGCTCTCCCAGACCCGGGCTGGTCCCGGTTCTGTCTTAGCTCATAAATAATTCATTAATATTTTTCAATTGATTTATCCCCCATTCGGCAATCCTCAAGTTGCTCGTCGCACGTCGCCCCGAATTTGTCAATCGCCGTTACAGAGTTTGCCTCGAAATTTGCTATATATCCAGTATATCCTTGAGCAAAGTGGGAAAAGAGAAATAAAGTAGGATGCCACGGAGGGAAAGTGGAATATTAGACAAGTTTGTTTGTTTATCGCAGCCCAGCGCCTGTCTGGGGAGAGGGCTTAAAGATGATGCCTGCTTAAAGTTGGCCAAGTCTCCGCTGCAACTTGAGCCTGGCGTTCCACAGTCCTGCTGCCGGATGGCAGGCAGCCGCACCAAAGGGTCTCGCGGTCGAGGCCGAGGCAACTTGGACCAGCATCAAATATTGGTTGCAAGTGGGTTAAACTTGTGGCCACAGCATAGCAGGAGGATTTACAGCACAGGACTTTTCATATTTGACCGCAAGACTGTGGCTGATCTTGTTTCGGATAAATTTCCTCAATAAGTGCTCATTATTCGGGCAGGACTACAGGCTGGGCAGGCTGGGCAGGCAGGGCAGGCCCTGCCATGGCTCTCATATCATGCATCCATAAACACATCTGGTTAATGAGCGAAGAGGGCCGGAGCAAATGGTCAAGCGGCATTAGCATAAGCATTAGCATTAGCAAATCTTCAAAAATTGTTGCTCCCACAAAGTGCCGGGGCACAATTTTCAACTAATTAATGAAATTTATGTCGGTCAACTTTTCGTCGTCGTCGTCGTCGTTGTCGTCTTCTTCGGGGATGGAAGAAGACCCTTCTCTCTCACGGGGACACCAACAATGGGGACGTGGCCCAGGCCCAGACCCCGACCCCGACTCCGACCCATGCAGAGGGAAATGGGGCCAACTTTGCAAGTGAGAGACGCAGAGGACGAACAGCTAATTAAATGCAATTAGAGCGGCCTTGGGATGGTGGGATGGTGGGATGGGTGGGATGGGTGGGGTCTGGCCGCTGCTGCAGGCGCTCTTAGATAGTTAGTTGTAGGCTGAATATTATGTGCGAGAGCATAAAAGTTTGCTCATAAGAAGTTCGTTCGTGTTTGCTGCTGATTCGTGCGGAATCTGCGAAAATTTATAAATCAATATAAAATGCTCCAGTTATGCGGGTCTCTGCACATTTCTCATAAAGCGGATGCCGATGGTCGACAGGGCCAAAGGTGGGCGGGGGCTAATGGCCCAAGTTGTTAAACTTGATTAGCACATTAATTCAGTTTCAGTTTCGGTTTCGGTTCTGTTCAGTTTCGGTTTCCGTTTCGGTTTAATGTTCAATTCAGGTTATAGGTGCGCTTATATTTCTACTTAAATTTGAGTTCTGGTTATAGATTTGGTTTGGTTTTGGGCTCCGAAATAGGTTTCGGTAATTGCTTCAAATTTTAGTGGTTCTTATTCTCGATTATGTTCAATTTATAGTTATAGTCATCATCGAGATTTACATTTAATTCCTTGCAATTTCATCTTTGCTTCCGCTAAGCACATATCACGTCGAATCCATTCCACATTCTTTTCTTTTGGCTTGTATAAAATCTTAATTCCTTCAAATGTGTTGAGCTGATATCCAGGGCGGCGCGTGACTGCGGGATGAAAATACTTCTTCAGGCACATCGTTTCTAATCTCCAAAAAGGTACGCAGTACTTCAGTTACTGATATCCTTAAAGATCGTAAAAACTTCTTGTTCATCCCCATCTGAATCTGTAATTCAAAAAATAATGTTCAGAATATATCTGTTTAAAATAATTGAAAAGGTAAAGGACCTGAGATATCCTGATCTTCACAATTTGGGAGAACGCTTTGCAGAACTTCTTCGTCGGAAACATCAACATTAACGTAGTTTCCAACCTTGCCTTGCTTCTGCCTTTACATGCATATTCTATGCTTTAAATTTATTGGCACGAGGGGCCAATTTTGGTAGGAAACCATCATCGAAAATAAAATACGTTATAAGGAGATTGAAAGTGTATGGGTTTTCGGGTTTAAGGAGATCAAAACGTACTGAAAATTAACCGAAAGCTTCATTATAGGGAAGTTCGACTGTATAAATTAAGAGAACTCCAGTCTACTAGTTAATCCTCCGATTGGCGCTGCTTACAACTTCTCCCCCTATTCAGAATTCAGTTTATATTTGACTTTATGCGCCACTTGCAGCGCCCGACCTTGTACTACTTTCTGCTCTGGTTCAAGGTTCAGTTCCCGTTCAGCAGCAGCACTTCATCAGGAAAGCCCATCCGATCCCATCCTCGCACTCGTATGCTGTTAAATTTGCGAGTTGCTAGTTGCGAGTGGCGAGGAGGAGGAGGAGGAGGAGGAGGAGCTGCAAAATCCACCCAGGCAATGCACCTAATTAACACATTCTAGAAACATTCTTTCAACGAGGAACAAACCGAAGAGTGTTTGTGTGTGCGAGTGCTCGCTGGGTGTGGGTGATGGCATAAAATTAATTTTGAGCCATGTGCAACATTTCCAGCAGCCGAAAGTTGTACCCACTAGCATGGGATACTCGTATGAGTGCGAGTGCGAGGGCGAGTGCGAGTGCGAGTACGAGTATATGTCAAAAACTTGCACCACACCACATCGACATGAACTTAATTATAGCAAGCATAAAAAGCTAAACAAACCAGAAATGCAGGCAGGTAGGGATTTTGTTTTTACCAGAGGTTTGTTTTAGGATGGAATTTTAGGCAAAGCCAGGGGATTGGGGCTTTTCGGTAGAGGGGCAAGGAATGGGTATTGGCAAAGCAAATAGATGGGGCTTCGGTGGGGGTGAAGGTAAAGCATTTATTTTTGGTAGAGGTAAGAGTAAAGGATTTGTTTTTGGCAGAGAGTATGCTCTGTGCTCTCCAGCGATGGTATGAATTTTTTGGAAACAAGCACATGGGAAAAAAATGGAAAATGGAATATGAAAAATATAAGCTGGAAACACAATATTGGGTAAAGTGCATCCTGCGAGGCGGCAAGCTGCACATCCTGCAGTACATCCCGGCCGCATCCTGGCGGCAAACCAGAACCAAAGCTAAACGGCGACCATTACCGCGACGTCGCGAAGGAAACAACTCGGGAAGAGTGGGGCAGAGTGCACGCTGGTTAGAGGACGTGCGGCGGGTGATGAGGAACGGGGGAAATTAGGTCAATTGCGTGTAGGACGCGTTGCGAATCGAGCATCCTGTCTGGCTGCGGTTCTGGATGGAGGACACGCCACACATTCCAAAGTGTTTGCGTGTGCAGCTCCTGTGACCAGGATAGCGCTGTGTTGTTCATTTTAGCCATTCTTTGCCGCCGCCCTTTTGGCAGTTCCTTCCTTCCCTCCCTCCAAGGGTTGACAGACGCATATACATTTAGATATATGTATGTACATTTACCCCTATATGTATATGTGTGTGCTGCAAAAATTATTCAACTACAAAAGAAGCCGGGCGATAAATTAAAGCGAAACTCGGTGGAGTCGCCCCAAAAAGTTGCCGGCCAAAGTTGTGCATATAATTTGAATGAACACACACACACACACACTCAGAGCGAGGAAGAGAGAGAGAGAGAGAGAGAGAGAGACAGAGAGAGTGCTCCACTTGGGCAACTTACTTAAGGAAGGAGCAGCGAAACACGCACAGAGTGGGGGTCCTGTTGTCGATATTCGGACTTGGGGATACCTGCTAGACAGATGAGCATTGGGTATTGAGATTTATTGAAAATGCATTGAGAATGGTGCAATTTCCAATGTTAGTGCAAGAATCCAACTCCCATGATCATTGAATCGGAGTTTGCTTTTCCATCATTGTCTACCCAGTGGAAAACCCCTTCACAATGACCAAGAAACACTCCATGTACTATCCGCTAATTTTCACCATATTTTATCTTCAATACATACTAGGAGGTGCTGATCCTTGTGCAGATGACTGCCTGACGACTGCAGCAATGCCGCAAATGTTCAAATTAAATTTCCATCTTTGCGACATAGCTTATATGTTAGAAGTATACGATAAACAGCTTCTACTTGGTATACAGAATCCACTTGATCTCCAGTCGGTTCCAAGACAAGGATTACAAGAGCCGCGTGTGTGGCCAGGTCCAGGCCCAGTTGCAGGCACCAGCCCAGAGTCTCAGAAAAGTACCAAAAGTTACCGCCAACAGCCAATGACAACCAGAAGAAAACCTAACCCTTGGTTTATAATTTAATAATTTTAATATGTTATATTTTTACTGTAATGCCAGCCAAAGGAAATCCACATTAAATAAGAATAAATATGAAAGCCGCCTAAATTTTACAGAATAACAATTTAGCGGATATGCTTATCGTTAGATGTAATTGCTGTACAAGATCTACATATCTCCAAGAGATTACAAGCCATTGCAGTGGTGCTGTTTCCGCTCCTCTAGCTTTTCTGGTTTCCACACGCCAGGTGCTTCCACGGATCGATACAGCTAATCTTGGGAGCAACAAATGTAGCTATTGAGTCCTCACTGAGGCATACCCTCGGCTGACACGGCTCCAAAGTAAACGGATTTTTATATATTATATATTTTGCTGAAAATTAAGCTTTTGCTCATCCGACAAGCATAAGCATAAGAGCTAATCTCTAGCTAATATCTGTAATCGCTTGATTCTGCTAATCGTCTTGCTGCACTCGGTATATGTAGCACATATTATGTACATAAACGCCGAACATTTTAATGTATTTTACGACCGCTCTTTGTGAAGATATTCCTTCTTTTTTGTCTCGAAAGGAGAGAGTACTTCTACTGAAAATTCAATCAGAACTAGTACCCATCGCCCACTAATCCTTAATTGAAATACACATGAGAAGTTTTTGAAAGTAGTGAAGGGCCTTTACTTGCCACCCATTATGCCTTGTGCCAAGGGTATACCAGGGTATACAGTGTAAACTTTTGGCCTGCTTAAAACTACAAGAAAAAATTAAATTTCCCCATAAAGAAAGTAAAGGAGAGCAAAGGCAGAGCACCCGAATGGAGGAGAGTCAGACACAACTGGCGAATGCCAGAGCAGAGCAGGGGCAGCAGCAGGAGCAGGAGTAGGAGCAGGAGAGTCTCATCCAAAGGACATGAAGAAGACGACGCAGCCCGGCAAAAACTGCGCTAATAATGTGAAACTTTATTAATTTGCTTTAGACTCCAGCTGTCGGCCAGGGCTGGGCACGACTCTGGCCAGGGCTGTGGTGGAGAGGGGTACAAGGGGGTAGCACTGAATTTACAGCTTGCTAATTTGGTTAATTTGGTTTTTCAGTAATTTTCCTCCTTTGGTGCTGGCGGTGCCGGTGGCGGCGGCGGCGGCTGCTGTGCAATTTTCACTTATTCGTTTTTTTTTATTTCCTACCCCAAAAAACTACCAATTTTGCGGCAATTTTGCATTTGCTCTACCCCTTTTTCCAGCCCCTCGGATCCGACCATGCATATTTTTGCCCCTCTGCGATGCATTTCATTAATTAAATTGCAATTTCTAGCTGCATTCTTTTAGCGCTTGTTAATTTTACAGTCTGTATAGCAATTTTTTGTTCACACCACACGCCCACACGCCCGCCTGAGCAGAGATTTTCTTTCATTTTTGTAAAATCATTTTTTTAGCCCAGAACCCAGAACTATGCATTTTTTTGCGGTGGTTCTTTCGCTTTGGCGTTTCGTGTTATTCTAGGGAGAATTATTTTAAAATCAGTTTTATTGCAATTTCCCTTTTGATGAGCTTGACTCTGCTTTGGAAGAGTGTGGTGTTTTTTGTTTGACAATGGGGAGGATGGACCAAAAAAAGAAAGAACTCTGCTTTTGCATGAATATTGCATTCATTTTGTCAGTATGAATATGAATAAGAAAAATGTGGGAAAATGTAAGCTCCTTAGCTGTGAGGGAGAGTTGGAGGTTCCAACCAACCAACCAACCAACCAACCAATTATAAATATAGATATATACATTCAATATATTCCCCTGCTCTCCACGCAGCTGAAGAATCCTCAATCGATGGAAAATATTTTCATTGAACTGAATCAAAAGCCAGGCGAAATCAAAGCAACTTCCTCTCGACAACAGTGCGTATGAGCTAGAGATGGACGTGGCCAGGAGGAGACCCATTGAGGCACGATATCTGGGATTATCTTTATGATGAGTTCATTAAGCCTTTGGTGTTCATCCCTTGCAAATCACACATACAATTGTGTATTACATCACGGATTGATGTCCATCTCTAGTTCTTCGCATTACCTCTCTCTCTGCCCCGCATACCGCTGACTGGCTGACTGGCTGGCTGTTTTTCCACTCCGGTAGACCCCTTCGGCCATGGCCATACAGTTGTTTAAATTGTTCGACAGTCATCATCCATGGAGCATGCGAGTATTGAGCGACAGAAAAGCATATGGAGAGTGGGGACCCCCGAAATACATGACAGCCAATTAGCAAACGATTTGTTTGACTTACGGGATACGTTTTTGGGGGGGGTGGGGGGCAGCAGGCGGCAGGCGGCAGTCCGCAGTCAGCAAAAGCTTTTAACCAAACGAAGGAAAACCTTTCAGGCCCGAAATGCCACATTTCCGCCATCGATTTCGCTTTCCTCCGCCTTACGCTTTTTGTGTATGCGGCAATCGCTTTGACTCGAAGAAAGCGGAACTGCTGCCAAGACGCCCAGGGAGAGAGAGCGGCCCTAATGTGGGGGGACCTTGTAACCGTAGCATAAATATTCAGCTAAGAGAAACAAAAGGCCCAAAGCAGGAACACGTATGTGCGTCTGTGCGTCTGTGTGTGTGTGTGTGTGTGTGTACTTAACATGCCACAAAAGTCATTCAACCGCAAAAGTTTTTGGCAGCAGCCGCCGTGCCACCACCAACTACGGAATTAGTTGTGCAAGTATTAAAAAGTCTCACATCAGCTGCAGTGCATAAGCAGAGAACAAAACGAAAAATACACAGAGAGAAAATATGCGAGTATAGTCGTGTATTTGGACTAAAGGATGCCCTATACTCGGATCATTTGAGACTCATAAGTAAAGGAAGATAAATCATAATGATTTAGTTCAAAGCGATTTGTTTTTGTCTGAGATATTCTAATTAGAAAGGTTTTTGGGTGGAGTTGTTACGTATTGTGATGGTTTATAAATAATGTAAACAGCAACAATATTATCTCATTCTGTGGAAAACTTCGTTAGGTCGGTAAGTCTTTAATGAAAATATAAATTCGACGTTTTCGACATTTGCATGCCTCTGAGACGGTCCATATTTAAGAGTATCTTTGATTGCCGTAGACCCATTGGTCCCCTACGTCTGTAAGCCCATCTACGAGTACATGGCTGGCTATATTATCTCGTCTGCTGGATCCTGAACAACAGCATGCACGAGTATATGTGAGGTAGCTTATGTCGGGAAATGCTTTCTCCTGCCTTGCTCTACATAAAGTACAATATACCCGCGTAGCGGATATGAGAACAGCAAAAGAATAATAATAATTTGCATTTTTTTCCAACTGCCGTTTGTTGTTGTTATGTGGCTTGCCTCAATGCCTCCACAGATTCAGGTGTGAGTGCAGCAGCATAAGAGGCAATGCCAGAAGAGGCCACAACAGTAGCAGCAGCAGCAGTGGCAGCAGCAGCAACAGCAGCAGCAGATGCCGCATTAATTGCGCCCGGCCAGGCACAGACAGCACATCATTTGTGTCAGCATTTTGTATCTGTGAGTGTCTCTGTGGAGGCAACATCCATGGGGCACCACGGCACCAACAAACATGCCCCACTCAAGGTATGTTCAAGGGGAGGTGGGGCAAGTGCCCTGCCCTTTCGCATAAATGGTCTTGCAGCTACGCACTGAAAGAACTTTTGATGGGGAAGAAGGGTCATTCTTTGGGATAACCTCACCTTCCACTGAACACACCTTGGCCACAGCCCGAAGGCCCAACATTACTAAGCAGGCTAAATACAAATGTTGCCCACACACACACACGCACACAGATACACGGCAAACGAAATACAGACACAAACATAAACACACATGAACATTTTGCATTGCGGCAATAAAATAAATTGCAGACAAAAAAAAGAAAAAGAGGAAAACACGAAAAGCCCAGGAAAATAAGGAATGAAAACATATGTAGCCCGTGCCATACACATATGAAAAAGCCAAAACTATTTGCTAGTGGGGTGTGGGTGCGGGAAATGCTACAAACGGAAATACTCTTTTGCAGTAAAGGTTACAAAAATTATGTCCAAGTGTGTGGTGTGCGCAGGAGGAGGCATTTGGGGAAGTTTGTTGTTGATTTGATATTTATCAGGGATTTTAGGGTGCGAAACAAAGTCATACTCTGGATTGGGGGAGAAAGTTGGGAGGGAAAAGGCATGGGGCGGAGCGGGGGAGGCTTGAGTAGGATTGATAATGATTGGGATTACGAGATAGAAAACAAGAATGACAGAGGCCTAAAGGGCAAGTGAATGCCATTTATTCTAAATATTATATTGAAGTTTAATTATTTGTATTTTTCCATTTTATTTCCAATTTTTGCCTTCCACCCAAAATGTAAATATATTGAGAATATTTCTGCAGGAATGTTTTGCATGAAAACATTTATTGAAATATAATTGCTCAGGAAATAAACATCTGGCAATCTAAAGGTAGATTTTATTCAAATGCAATGTTTGTGTACGAGCCTCGATTCCCAAAGGAATTCAATTTTAATTTCTTGAGAATTGAAAATGAAAAACAAAATCCCATGAGACCGTATAATTGCCTGCCTGCAATTCTATTTTAAACCTCATCTAAACGACAGTTTAGGAATAAAACAAATAATTATGCGATTATACGCTGGATCTTAAGCAGGAAATTCCTAAAATTCTCTCCATGTAAATATTGTCTTTTATCCTAGAGATGCGTCCAAGTAAAAACTATTCTCTGCCACAAATGCTGACCCCGTCTGGGGTTAACAATCTTTCAATAATAGAAAAGGAAAATGCAATCAAAAGCGAAAACGAAAAGCATTTTATTCCATTCATTCGCTTAATGTATTCCACACACAAACAACCTCATAAACCACATAATTTCTTTTTATTTTTATTCGTCCTTTTATTCATGGCATTTCTTTCAATTTGGAGACTCAATCCCGAGCCAAAGTGTTTATCTCCAGGATGGATGCTTACGAGTATGCTAAAACCAGATGATAGCTTCTCCATCTCTATGTGGAGCCATCTCGTTATGCTGATTAAGAATCAACAACTCCTCTGTTGGCTCCTAGAGGATGTCCTTTATGAGGTAGCGGGGATTTTCGCCCGCCCTCCCTCTCTGCCGCTTTTTAGTTGTAATATCGTATCCCTCTCTCCCTCTGATGGATATAAAGAGCACTGCACATACAAACAAGTGCAGCTGCCGCCTGTGACTGTGCCTGAGCCTGAGCCTTTTCCACCTCCTCCACCTCCTCCGCCTCCGCTTCCGCCACTGCATCTTTTTACTGTTATTTTTTTCTATTTATTTTTAGCTCCTGCGCTGCGCTTAATATAAATAAAAATAAATGTAATACGCGTACAACTGAAAAACCGTTACAGTAGCAGTGCCCTGCTGCTCTTTGCCACCCTCTCCCCTCACCACACCCACACCCTTCTGCAGGCGGACTCTCTCCATCCGCCCAACACTTTTTTATACCCTTCCGCCTGCCTTCGCTTTGGCCTTTCTCTCCTTTCTCTCACTCTCCCCATCGTCTTGTCATCGTTTTTCGTACATTTTAAGGCAAACAAGATGGGAAAGACCGCTACTACTGCCAGTGCCTGCGGGTACCAGAGCTAAGGATACCCTAACAGATTCACACATCCCCTGACAGCTACATATGCGATTACATACGCGGTATAAATATAAATAAAAATACAATAAATAAAAAATATATAAATAAGGTCATCTAATTTCAGTCATATTGGTCATTCGAAGCTGAAATTTCGGGGATTTAGAGCGATTATCCTAGCAATCTAGATTCCAGAGTGTTTACCCCAAAGAGCTGTTTTACGATCATACGATACCTAAAATAGCACTATGATTAGATAATATCTCCAGATGTTCATGAAAGTCTTTAAGGCCATAAAGAAATGCAATAAACAGATTGAAGGGTTTTATAAATATACGTATAAATATATACACAATTTTAAACCATCGGTGTATATGTAGATATGTGTGAGCAAACGTGAATACAGTCACATAGTATTCACTTCAGTCATCGGTTGCCCTACGCCTACGATTCTTGAGCGCTCCCTTGCGGCTTTTCAACAATGACTTAAGAGAGCCCTGGAGGCACTCGGACAAAATGACATTTATATATATATATATATATATATATTTATATATTATATTATTTATATAGTCTTTTCTTGTATATCCTTTGCAAACGATCTAATAAATATTAGTGATAGGCGAAGATTGCGTGCAATATCTGAGGCGATAAAAAATGATCAAACTGGCTTTAGAGACTACTATAGTTATTGGGAGAGTGAAGTAAAGGTTTATCCCACTGTGGGAGCTCTCTGTAATGGGGAATTTCACTGCAGTGTGAGTACTATATAGCCGAGTACTATATTGCTTGCTGCCGATTGGAAATTGTCTGCCTGTCTTTATAAGCTTTGAAATGCTTCCTTCTTTGGGTCATAGGTAGTAGTAGTCGTAATACCCTCTGAAAGAGTATATTTTAAAAGTGGAATTGCTTTTGGCTGTCTGCGTATGGTGTCCCCCTCTCTCTTTTCCTCTATTTACGGCTTAAGTGCAGAGTGTGTGTGTGTGTGTGTGTGCGAAGGAGAAGACTTTTGTGGCTGGCCAAAAAACGAATTTTGCTTGCGTTTGCTTTTGCTTAACCCAAAAGTGCAATGTTTGCAAGGATTCCCCCCATCACACACACACACACACACGCGCACACACACGCACATCACTTTGCGGCCCATCACTCCCAGGGCATCCTACACCGTGCAACACCCTGCCACCGCCCTACCCCCTGCCCGCTGCCCCCTGCCCCCCATGTGTGTCAGTCAAACAGACATTGTAGCTCTCCTACTTCTGCTTGCTGCATTTCAGTTTTTGTGGCGCAAGGACATTGGGCGCTGCCTGCGGCTGTCTGCTGCATGCAACATAAATTTGCTTAAAGATTGACCAGAAACCCCACAAAAAAATGATGTAAAATGCAACACAAATACGAGAAAACAAATAAACAGACAGAGACAGACAATAAAACAATCAGAGAAAGGGGCAAAGGGCAGACGGACGGACGGACGGACGGACGGACGGATGGAGACAGGGCAAAAACGAGAGACAGAGACAGCGAGAGACAGACAGGGAGACACAAAGGTCAGGCTGAAGAGAGAGTCGGATAATTCGGGTACAATGAGAGTATACAAAATCCATGGCATACAACACTTTTGTGGGGCAGGGCAGGGCAGGGCAGGGCAGGGCAGACTGTCTGGGGCATGGACGCACTTCGCCTCCACGCGTCCGTCTGACCGGATTCTGTTTGTAAATGAACTTTAAGCCACTCGTTTGGGCCATGGCCCTCTATGCCATCTCTATGCCACGCCTCCTCTCTATTCATTTCAATTTTCTAAGTCGTTGTTTGCCATCCTCTCTCGTTTCCTTTTCCTTTTCATCTTCATACCCTTCGTTTCCTCTCTCGCTGCCATGGAAATCGTTGTGCTTTTATTAACACATTTTCTTCGGAATTGCTGTAGTTTTTTCTTTCCTTCTTTTTTTAAACCCTCCAAAAGGGTTCCGTTCCATGGGCCACGGCACCGAAGGTATAACATCTGATTAGATGGCATTTCCAGCCATGCCGGCTGCTGTCCAATTTGTCCCACACAAATTGTTTGCTCGGGACACGAACATTCCGCTAATCCTCACTCTCACGCTCTCTATTTCTGCCTCTCACTCCCACTCCCCCTTTGATGGGTAGTCAGGCATAGAGAGAGAGAGAGAGAGAGAGAGGGAGGGAGGGAGCGCTTTAATAAGCTCGCTCCGTCTTGCTTTCACTGCAGGCGACACTTGTGCGGTGCGTGGCTGAAGCTCTTATCAGCTGCACAATTTTGCGGCTCCTTCTGTGTCACGCTCCTTCGCTAATTGTTGTGTCGTCTTATGACTTATGTGTGTTTGTGTGTTTGTTTGTGTGTGTGTGAGTGTCTCTGTCTCGCTTGCACTTGAATTATATTCTCTCACCCAAAAGTACTCTCTCATTTTCTGCGTTCTCTAAGCACTGACTAAATGAGGCCGCTGCTGCACTGCGTCACCCGCGTTGATGGGGTATTTCCACAGCGGTCTCATAGGAGGGGCATGAGAAATTTGCATCTTTGAAAGATATTTAGAGGACAAACAGTCGGATAATGAACAGTAAGGATGTGACGAAGAAGCCACATATTATGCATAGTTTGCACTGGGTCTTTATAGTAGTTTCTTGTTCCTTTGTTATGTGATTACTGATTCTACCTTTTTAACTCTAATATATATATAATATTTGAATATATAGCGATCCAAAGTTGAAGTTTTCCACAATTTTTAATCTTTCTTCAACTTTTGCTTAGTTTTTAAATATTGAATGATATGCTACTACTAGTTTTTTATAATTAAAATATACATAATAAATATTATATAATGTCCCCCATTTGGGCAATATTTTAAGCCATAATCTACTCCGTCGAGCACAGACTTTTTACATTCAAATAAAAATACACCATAATTCATCCACAAAGCCATATCTTTGCACAAGCTCCGACGACTTAAGAGCAGGAATATTTCATTTCTAGCTCCAAATTGAAAAATACATATGTACACTTTGAGGCCTTTCAAGCAATTTGAGTTATGGCCCAAAAAACATTCAGCACGTGTTTTCCCAAGTTTTCCCAAGCTGGACTTCTCCCCCACCCAATCGTAGTTTTTTCTTTAGAAAATTTCTTGCGACTGGCTGGCCATCTGTTTGCATTTGTATCTAAATAGTTTGGGTAAAAGTTTTAATTTGTTTCATACAAAATGTTTGGCAAAAAAAGTAGTGGTGCGATAGTTAAATGATTCATGATTGGAAAGTAAAGTTTATGCAGTTCATGATTTTCGCTACGAGTTTTCCTATAATTTATTCCACGACTGTCAGTGCTCTCGGCGAGAGAGAGGAGAGGTGCAAATAAAGTTGGCAGAAACTTGTTCGCAGAAAAAGAAAATTAAAAAGAGTAAAAACTGTTATGTTCGATAATTAATAAAAGTGGAAACTAGAAAAGTTCTTGGATAAATCTATGAATTATGACCGGCAAAATCTCTGATGCAGATATACAAATATTTACTCCATTTCTTTGCTGCCCACTCAAAGGGAAATCACATTTCAATTCATCTTTTCTTGTATTATTTTTGCCTGCGAATGCAAAATTTAAGGAAAAATAAATATCCAGAGACGTTTGAAATTTGTTTCCCCAGCTACGTAGTTGGAGTTCGGAGGTCCTTTATCCTTAGTCCTGGAGTCGAGGGCGTATCCCGGGCCATTGATTACCTGGAAAGTGCCTGGCCACATCAATCAATCGAGGCGGCAAAGTTTTATGCAACTTTCTGGTCCGTTGCGGTGTCTAACCAAGCCAATTAATTTGTGGTTTACATGCCATTCCCATCCGTCCATCCATCCCCTCCGTCCATCCACTCGCCAATAAATAAATACCCTCACGCCGCCAGGTAGAGCGGACACCCCAGGGCATTTGAATAGCAACTGGTACATGAATAATGGAAATCACCATTGTGGCAAATGACCTGGACTTTTTCGTGTGAATGAATATTCTTCATCACTCCCATTTTCGGTTGTACATTGTACAATGCATGTGTATCCCTAATCGTGTGGGCCCCAACGTTTATTGAATCGAATTCTTTTTGCTGACTTTGTGGTAACGCAAAGTGGCCCAGAACTTTTGATTAAGGCATTTTTTCGATTTAATTAACTGTTTCGTCTGTGTGTTGAGTGTGCCTATGACTGTGCGTGTGTATGTGTTGAGTCAATAGGGGTCGAATGGCAACAATGGAATACATTTCAATATTGTGAGAGCACACGGCAGTTATTTACAGTTCCTTTCCTTTTAATTGATTCAATTTGGCCCTTATTTGACCTGGACAAAACTGTAATTAAATCAGACGAATTTAAAATCACATTCTTCCTTTCTTAATTTCATGGTTAACCTTAACCATCTGCCATAAGCGAAGGGGAAAATTCTTTAAAATACTGAAATAAATCCTACGAGTACCAGTTCGAGTTGAGTGCCCAGAAAACTCGTTCGAACTTAATGATTTCTGTCAAAAACAAAATGTCTGCTATCGATTCCTATGAGGAATGTATTTTGAGAAATAATAGGAACAAACAAAAATCCCTGGCAATATGAACGATGGGATACGTTTCCATGGAGGTCTTTCGAGTGCATTTTCGTGCTGATTATGAGTTTTCGGTGTCCCCAAGAGGCTCATTAGGGGGTGCACATGGTGTGTGGCATGCCACAGTTTAATTTTTTTTTCGGGTTTGTGCTAATCTGCCACTGCATTTAGCACTCAGCAGTGGCCATCATCAGGCTCCTCCTTGGCCGTTTAATGCAGTTCGGAGAGCACTCGAGTGAGAGAGACATAGAGACACTGCCAAGAGGAGGAGAAGGGCCTGGTCAAGAGGGAGACAGACATCTGAAGGCCTGGTCAAGAGCGACAGAGATAGAGAGCCAGAGAGAGATAGAGAGAGAGAGAGAGCTGCCTATGAGGAGGAAAAGTTGCAGTTGACACCATCTTATGAAATTAGTTTCTTTTTTTCTCATTTCTGACTTGACATCGTTTTGGCCATTGCTGGCACTTGAGGGTCGGGTCCCTGTCCCTGTCCCTCCTCGTCCTCGTCCTCGTTTTCGTCTTCGTGTCCCATTACGTCTTCTTCCTGCTGTTCCTTCCTTTGGTGTCTCATTTTTTCATCTTCCAGTGAAATGTGAATATTCCGTGCGTTTTCCGTCCCTTCTGCCTTCCGCAGACGGGGCACAGCGTTGCCAACGCCAACAAAAGGCAATGTCGCAGCATAAATCCGCTCTCACTCTATCTCTCTCTCTCTCTCTCTCTCTCTCTCTCTGTCTCTGTCTTTGTCTCTCCCGCATTGTGTCTGGGCTTTGTGTGTGCGCTAAGCGTTTTTGTTTAACTTTACACTTGACCTATGGCTTGGCAAACTTCAGCTGAGGATTTATTCTTGGGGATTTTGGCTTATTTTTGGCCATAACTATATGTAAACGGGGCTCAGACGGCAGCAGGTACTCGTACATACGTCTCTCTCAAGCTTACGGTCTCTTCAGCAGTCAAATCCAGGGCAGAGCCAGCAAGAGCCAGCAAGGGCCAGCAAGGGCCAGTGAGAGCTAGTGAGAGCTAGTGAGAGTGAGACACGTTGGCATCGTATTTTAATGGATCGCGACTGGTTTTATTGGAAATAAGAGATTACCAGAATGTGGGGATGAGGATGGAGCTAGGCTACACTGACAGAAATTGCATTAATATTTGTGGACAAAGTAGTGCAGAAGGAGTGGAGTACCATGTCTGTGAAAAGTGTGCATAGAAGGCATAGGCAGAGCTTTTCCACACAAGCCATAATCCATTTTCCTGTGAAATGTATATTTAACGTTAATATTCTTAATGAACTGCTGATAATATCCTCTAGCCAAACCTTAAGACAGTTATAATATTTTACAAAACCAATTTGGTGATATCGATATTTTATAGATACCATGATGAATTGCAGATTGTTTTGCAGTACCTCTCGTGCCACGTTCCGTTCCGCTTGTGCTTTTATTGCAAATGAGAGATTAGCCCTGAGAAGGAGGGACAACCCGTTGAAATTTATGTTATGGTTTGCGAAGCTTAGAGCCAATAAGTATTGAAAAGTAAGAACCAATTTGACCTTTTTGTTTGGCCATAATTCCTGATGGGGCCTCTTTGTTTAGCTGGGCAAACACCGAACCGGGAGAGATAGAGAGAGAGAGAGAGTGCCGACAAACAAATCTGTTTAATTAAGGCAAGAGTCCACTCAGCCCAGGACCGTGCTCCTCCTCCGCCCGATCAGCTCTCCGCCGCAGCTCTCGATAGCTCTTTGGGCTCCTTAGTGAGTGATGAGGTGTTGGTTGGCCTCTGGGGCCCGGCAAATTGCTTGGTCAGTTCTTTGAGGCCAGTAAACACACACACACACGCACGCACACACCAGCACAAGAACAAGAACAAGAACAAGCAGAAGCAGAAGCACCAGGACACCACCCCGAAGAGTTCAGAGTTAGCCAAGGATGCGGTTGGGGGAAAGCGGAGGGATACAGGAGATGGCTAGGTGCCAGAGCGATAATTTGTAGCCAGCCAGTCGCAACCTCTCGTAACTTAGACGCTGCCAAAAAAAGAGGAGCTCAATTTATAAATGAAATCGTTCCGTTTCCTTTACTTACTTACCTCTCATCTCTCCCCCTCTGGCCCACTCTGCACGCCTGCATCCTCCCGCCTCTCGCCGCTCGTTCTGCCACTCTCTGCCCCATTTTGAGTGAGATTTGAATTTCTTTTTTGTGTTACTTATCGCCTTGATAGATACACTTGGGTCCATTTGATTGCTTTGATGTATGGCGGAGTGAGATTGCTGAAAGATGGGGTCCTCGGTCTCTCGGTCTCTCGGACTCTCGGAGGTGCCTTTGATTTGTTGCGGACTCAATGCACTTGAATTTGTTTGGCTTTGATCTGGGCACATTAGTTTCTGGCTGATTTGAAAGCCTTCGCTTTCGCCTTCGCTTCGCCTTTGTCCAAAATGAACTCTTTTGATACCCAATACTAATGAAAACCAAAAGGGTTCTATATACGTATAAGAGCAATCGGGCGAAGGGAATGGGTGCAATGCAAGAATAATGAAAAGTAGGTCTATATTGAAAAGGCAATTTGATGGTGTCCTTTTGAGCACCTGAGCCTTGGAGACTGCTATTATTGTAAGCGTTCCAGGTAATCGGTCGTTCGAATATTCTCCATCATCGCGCCGCTTCAGGACCTCCTCTTCAGCTAAATTGTGCGCTATGCAACAGTTTTTTCGGAAAAAGGAATAGGAATAGGAATGACACAGAACCAACCGCAGGAAATGCATGGGCTAATCTATTTAAGCCATCCTGCATCATGACTTTTCCCTAGATCTGAACCCGAACCAGAGCCATCCCATCCATGTATGTATGTGTGCTGGCCAACAAATATGTGGCAGGTTAGCATTCCCCAAAGCGACAGCTGCTGCATGCGACATCGTACGGAAGAGAGTCGGGGAGAGAAGAGTGGTCAAGGGGGTGGAGAGGTGTGGGGCAGTGGTGTGCTCCCGCATTGCCTGCCAAATCGCTGCCACAACAAATTCCAAGAGTCTGGGCGAAATGAAATAGGATTCCGCAGTGGCTGCCATCCAGAGGCAGAGACAGAGACAGAGAGGGAAATACAAAAAATAAAATGGTGGCTCAGAGGAACGTCATAAAAATTGTCTATTTCTCGCTTAGATTTTTATATTCCCCACAAACAGACACGGGCACGGACACAGCACCGATAAATATACTTGAAAATATATGGAACATATACATATATGGGGCTATTGAAATACTTCGGAGTCGTCATGGTGGCTTTTGGCCACGATTGCCAGGAAGTTGCTGCTGCATCATCCGACATGTTGGGCCATGAGTGGAGTGGCGCGGCACGGTATGGCGTGATGTGGGGCAGGTTGAGAGCCTGTTGCCTGGCAACGGCTGTCGTCCGGCATCTGAACAGGATCCGACCAAACGCAAACATTGGCATTTAAGCTTAACTTTTGAATTGAGACCTGAATTCGAGTACAGCATGCTTTTTTGGTACACTTTAATTTATTGGAAATATTTTCCCGGACATTTGAGGATCCAAATAAATTCATCCTGAATATATATAACTATTATAATCTCTTATTGAATAACCACGAAAAACCACTCAAATAACCACTCTCACATATCATAATACTTTTTTTGTACAGAGGATAACTTATGAATGATTAGTTTTAACAGAACCGACTTTCTATACCGCTGATTAATTATTTTCACTGATTTCCTTTTAAAGAGCACTCATTGCTTCGACCTTGGTTTTATTTTCTGGCTGTTTCTGTTACTTTTTTGGGCTATTTTCAGGGTTTCCTTTTACAAATAAAAATGAATTGCTGTGAATTTGGGTTTTATTTGTGGAAAATCAGGTTTCTGTATGAGAATCGATCAATAATCGTCATCGCGGGTCGCGATATTGGTTACTCCCAGTTTCGGCCTCTAGCTCTTTGACCATATTCCAGTTGTCCACGAATAACACTACTCGACAAAATTGAAATTTTTTTCCGCTGTGGCTAAAAATTACTTTTTCCGATAGATTCGGGGACTTAAATATTTTCGAGCAAATATGGTTTTTTTTAAGGCACAGTTCTTTTTTTTTAATCTCCTAAATCTGGCATTTTGTATTCTTTTTTCAGTGGTAATGGTTCTTTTATTCACATTACTTAAGTATCTTAAATTTTTTAAACTAAACTTTGCAGTTCTATAAAGCTGATAAATGCGGCTATAAATCAGACCCAAGCAGTTTGTACATGTAGCTTACCGTCTGGAAGTTATTAAGCTTTCAAATTCCAATTTGATAATTTCTTGCGGTATTTTTTTTCCGCAATTTTGAATTTTAAAATTCAGAAAAAGTAAAAAAAAATATATATTTCTAGTTTTTAAGTAGGTAAATTTGTAAGGCGTCCCTTGAGGTATAGTTTGTAGAAATCGATGGATACAATTTTGCCGATAAATTCCGTTAGTCGACATATAACCGTTACTTTACTTACAAAAAAATACAAAAATTTGTGTTTGTAACGGTAAAATGTCATTTGGGATGGTATAGATCAGCAAAAGCTTAAGTTATGTAAAAAAAAGAAGCACTAAGTCTGAGAAAAAAGATTTAAAAAAAATCTAAAAAAAAACTGTGTTAAAAAAAAAAACCATAATTGCTTAGAAATGTTTTTTTTTAAACCCGCAAATCTATCAGAAAAAGTCATTTTTGGCCACAGCGGAAATGTCGTGTTGACTAGTGTAATATATGTACGAAATAAAAGTATTTTAATATCCCCAAATCGCACGGAAAATCCCAGAAATTGATGGTGGATCGTGGGCTATAAAAATCCTTGTACAACTCAGACGAGATACCTTTTGCACCCCCTAAAACAGGGATGATATTCGTATGGAACCGATAAACAATCACAGCTATCGCTGATTTTCGACGATAAAATTTC
Source organism: Drosophila helvetica (assembly GCA_963969585.1). Taxonomy (NCBI): domain Eukaryota; kingdom Metazoa; phylum Arthropoda; class Insecta; order Diptera; family Drosophilidae; genus Drosophila; species Drosophila helvetica. The sequence continues at coordinate 17,228,511 of OZ018402.1, read as the reverse complement.
TTTTGTACAGAAATAGAGAAAATTTAACTATTAAGCAGGCTTCGATCAGTTTAACAAGTCAGATCCCACGACACTCTACCCCTAAAGCATTTTATTTCCCACTCAAAGTAAACAGCTCGACAAAAATTGTAATTCCAAAAGTGGAAAACGTGATTCTTCGGAAAGCACCATCCATACTTCATTGTCGGCCACGGCGATGATATAGAACCAATCAGACGCAACGGAAAAACATCAAGCTCAAGCAGGATGTTTCGTCAAATAAATAGAATCTGGATCGTGACTCGATCTTTGCCTAGCGGTGAGTATTTCCGTGTTATTGGGGAGAGTCCATGAAATTATGGTGATCGGTTCCTTCAAGCTTCAGCTGCGCAGCGGCTCTTGTCCGTGGAACCATTCCGCTGCAACAGCTGCAGTTCCCAAAAGGATCCATCCGAAGAAGGATCCTCCACCGAGTCGCAACAGCGCGGAAACGAGAAGAAGTTGAACCGCCGCGAAACCTTGTGGAAGATGATGAAGGAAATCAGATCGGGCTCCATCGAGCACCGTCAGTGTGTTCCTTGGGTCCCCCAGCCTGACTACCGCGGGCCTGAAGTCAAGAAGACGCCCGAAGTGAAGGCAGTCCCTAAAGAGGGGATGAAGCCGAAGCTGAGCCGCCGTGACTATTTGAGACAGATGGGCAAGGCCAGCCTGATGAACCCCAAGGAGAAGGAGCCGATCGACGATGTGCAAATGAACTCCATGAAATTCAATAAGAATTCGCTGGATCCTTCACGAGTGGAGTTCATGAATCTGAAGTGGAAAGAGCGCCAGGAAGAGATTCAAAAGCGAAAGCAGGAGGCAGCCATGAACAAGTACGTCTCCCGATTCGAGATGATCACGGGGCGGAAGGAGAAGATCAAGTAATCGATCCCTCCACTTCCAGCTAGCTCTCTCCCTGACACTCCATGCACGCACACCCGTTGAGTCGCAGGCATCCTTGACGTGCTTTCAATTATTAATTGTTAAAATTCTTAAAATCAACCAGTAAAGAGCGCTCTCCAGAAAGAAAAGAAAATACTATTAATGTACGTATAGTTACATGTGTAGTACTTTCTTTTCTTTCTTTTTCTTTCTTCAATCAACTGCGTATATCTTAGCTTAGAGTGTCTCCAGACTAATCTGTAGAGGATGGATAGATAAAATGATTACAAAATTACAGTGTAGAGTGGAAAAGCGTTGAGTACAAGTATATTATTAAGAATAGAGCTGCCTGAACTGCGACAAAGTGGTTTTGTCCTCTGCCCTCTCTATGCCCTACTTATCCTACTCCCATCTAGATTAGAAAAGATTGTAAGTAGTTTGCTGGGGGTGCAGAGCTCATTCTCATGTTCCTTTCCTGTTTAAAAGTGTTGAACTGGCTGCAGGAGAAACAACTTCTCAAAGGCCGCAGGGCCCCGTGGCTTTTTAATCAGTTCCTGTTCGTAGAGATCGCCCTGTCCCACCTTCACTGCCTCCGCGACTTTCCCTAATCACGCAACTTTAAATGCGGTTCCATCGTGCCCATCCTGCCATCCTGCCATCCTGCCATCCTGCCCGCGCGGACAGCCGCAAGATTCTCCCAGCATTCGCCACTCCACTCAGCCGGAATGGCCAGTGACTTGGCCACCTTAGGTTTCCGCCGAATGCTAAGCTCATTACGTGGCACGCCTCCGCAACGTCACCGCATACAATTGCACACTGTTTTGTGTGGCATGCTGAGGATGTGGCCTGCTGGATGGCCACCCCACCCACTGATGAGGAGGCCGGCCTGATGGGCTGATGGGCTGATGGGCTGATGGGGCAGCATGATGATGAGTGAAATGTGGAAGGAGGAAGGAGGCGGTGCCCCCTTGCTCGTGTCTCGTGGCTCGTGCTGAAATTAATTGATGCGACAATGGCTGAGCAACGACTAACTTAGGCCTCCTCCAACTCAATTGAGGCCGCCACATCATGAGCTCATCATCATTGCAGGGGGGCTGGGGCTAGAGCTGGGTATGCTGCTGGCCTGGGGGCGCCACTGAGCGGATAGAAGATGCCCCATTCCGGCGGCTGTGCAATTTGGCGTGCGGAATTTCATTAGAGGAGCCGCAGCCCCCTGTTGCCGTGGAAGCGAAATCAAAATTTAATTTATGCTGACATTGAAGTGTCTGTGGGGCAATTAAATCGACAGCACGCGGCCCGCAATGAGGGCGTGCCAGAGCCGGTGCCAGTGCCAGTGCCAGTGCCAGGGGAGGAGCACTCTGGATGGGCCGCTGCAAAAGCCCTTTGTGTTGATTAAGTACCGCTAAGCAATATTTTAGCATAATGGTGTCCTGGCACGCAGTTTCCTTTCCTTTCCGTTTTTTTTTTTTTTTTACTGGTTTTCGTTCCGTTTTGGGCGGCACAAGCCTTTCACTCCGTCTGGCAGAAGGATTCGGACCGGCTTTGATGGTTTGATGGCTGCGCCTGATTAGCCGCCCGCGATTAGCCTTTGTAGCCGAGAATTTACGACAGCTAAGCAAATTTTTATTCGAGTTTTTCGAGTAATTTGTTGATGGCCTCCTTGATGAACCGTCAACCATTTGGTATGTGCATAATCCAGCTAGCGTGGGATCATCCGGGCAGGCAGAAGCGGGCCAGGCAGAAGCGGGCCAGGCCAGCAGCGCTCAAACGCTTAGTTCTAATGGCTGGAAATATGTCAGGACTTAGGACATGCTGTGCTTCCGGTGCTTCAGCTACTCCTTTGGTGGTAAAGTGGGCTATTAAGTAGCTGCAGATACATTTCATTGACTTCATTAACTTTTCTGTAACTAGATATGCCCTGCAGCAGCCATGAATGGAGGGGAAGCTCTTGGCTAGCTAACGATACTATTTCTTAGCTAAAGATGCTGGGGCTGTAGATACTTTCCAGAGGTTAAAGATAGTTCTCAGTAGTTAAAGATACTTTTTGGTACTTAAAAACTCTTATAGGTGCGTAATGTATGAGAGCTTTCCTTGACTTAAGATAGCTTTTGGCAGCTCAAGATACTTTCCCTTGGTCGCAGATACTTTTTCTTAATTTAAGATGCTTGCTGGCGGCTAGAGATACCTGTCTTTGTGGACAAAAGATACTTTTTGGCAGGTGAAGATTCTTTTTTGGCCATATTAAGCTCAAGGTACTTCCCGGTATCTTTAAATAAATCTTAACGACGTCGCTTTCCCGCTCGAAAATCATAATTTTCTTTGGGATAAAATAAAGAAATGCATCTCCAAAATAGTACAATGCTTGTATCTATTTTTAAAAGTAATTTTCCACTACAAGCATTAAGACACTTAAATTCTGGTAGAGTTTTCTTCATCTTTCCTCCCGAAAAGTCCCGTTTATTTTGAGTAAAGTTTCTTGTTGGCAGCTGAAATGACTTTTCAATTACCAGATACTTGTCTGTGTCTTAAAACACGAGTACTTTCCGCTAACTAAATATACTTTGAAGTAGTTAAAGTAAGTTTTAGGTAGCTAGAGTTACTTTTTCGTAGTTTAAGACACTTTATCGTACTCAACTAATCGGATTTGTACAACATTTTTCATAATTAAGACAGATCCTTTTTGCTATTCCCCTGCGCACGTGGCGAGGATTATCATTTACGTTTTCCCATTTAATCCGGAGCTGCAAAAGGTATCTTTCACTTATTCACTCAGCCATAAATCAATAGCTAAGCGAAGTATTGCAGAAATATTTTCCTGCATTTCCCTCCTCTGCTGTATCTGTATCCATTTCCACAATCATTCGATGGCCACAAGAGCCCGCAGCTATTCTCGTGCCCGATTCCAAGTAATTTAGCTGGGCAGCTGTTTCAAAATCGGGGCATTCTACTAATTAAGTGCGAAGGATCCATGGTGCCCCTCCTCTCTGGCTGTCATCCCCCAAGGACATGGCGTTGACAATGCGGCGTCGCTTACTGATTTTTCAATTGTCCAGCGGACAATCCTTTGTGCCCTGGGAGGCTATTCCTATGAATGTGGGTGGCTGGAAATCCATCTGAGCCTGTTCACTTTCATTAACATTATGCCAGAGATCAGGGCCACAGAATGGTATTCCTGGAATCCTTTTCAGAGAGGTCAGGTCAACGTGCTCCCTGCTCCCTGCTCCCATGCCCCATGGCCCTAGTCCCAGGGCCCCGGTCAGTTGAATTATTTTAATGATTGCTAACCAGACTCCAAAGAGGAGCCACAGTTCGGGTGGAGTGGGGTGGGGTGGGGTGTCGTGGGGGAGGGGAGGATGTGGCATTAGCATGCATTACATCAGGACACATTTGCACGCCTCTGGACCTCCAGACTAGGCGTTCGCCTGCCAGAGAAATACCCGTACAGAGCCAGCCAGCATCCTGTAATTACTTTATCTGACATTCGTGTTGGATTTCCACTATTTTCGGTTGGCTTGACATAATGGGCGACAGACAGCCCTTTGGGTAAGGGGCCGGGGTGGGGCATGGGCAGGTTGGAATGGAATGCTCATGGAGGGCGGGGCTGAATAGGTAGAGGTGTGCGGGCAAATGATGGAGGATGGAGGATGGTAGAGGAAGGAGGGGGGAGGTGGGAGCACATAATTGTAGCCATAGCACGCCCACACAATTAGACGCCTTGCACATTCTCCAAAGCGACATAAATCATAATTACTTGCTCGGCCTTTCCTCCATATATCCCCTGCCATCTCTTGTTCTCTCTCTCTCCCTCTCCCTCTCCGTTTTTGGGTGTTTGTGGGTGTTAGATTTTTGGTGGTTGTGTTGTCGAAGCGTGGTGGCTGCGTTGTGGTGTTTTGGGTGGGTGGAGGTGGAGGTGGAGCCAGGCGCACTCAAGTGAAGACGTTTATTAGGCGCCATTACCTCGGCATATAAAGTGCTTTTTGGAGGCACACTGTGTGTCCTCTCATAGTCTCTGTGGCACACACTCTTTCTCTTTTTGCCACTTCTCTCCCTCTCCCTCTCTCTCACTCTTTCTCTGCGTGTCCCTGTCCCTGTCCTTGTCCCTTGTCCCTGCCTGAATGTGCTTTCTGGACCACTACAATTGATTGCACTGTGGTTACGGGTCGAGTAATTTGTTGTTGCCATTTTGGCTTGCTTCCTGTCAGCGAATCCCTGGCTGGCTGGCTCTCTCTCCCTCTCTCTCTCTCCCTATTTTCTCTCCTTCTGCTTTTGCTTTCCGTTTGCGCATTCAATGGCTTTCCTTTGGTTTTCCACTGCAGCTGGTAAAGGTAATTTTCGATTGCGAGTGTTTGCTTTAGTCAACAGGAAGCAATTCCGGCTCTATGCGGTTCTGCATCAACAGAAATTGATATAAATACATATATACACTGATTGGAGAGTGTCTTTGAATACTTGCGAGTATCTTGAGCAGTGAAGGATTATATACAGCTGCAATGGAAAGTCTGCAGACCCAGAAAAGTATCTTAAATGAAAAAAGTATATCTTTAAATAAAGCTTAAACTTATGTTTAAATGATTATTATATTTTTGGCTCTGTGTAGAAAATGTGTTCTCCTGCATGAGTTTAGAGCTGCGTTTTTTCGTTATCATTTAGAGCTTTCAATTCCAGTATTTTCTTATACAATTTGGAATTACTTACTCTGATTAAACTGAAATGATGCTGCATGGGAAAACATGTCTTGTAAATTAATTAAATTGGCAAAACATTAGTACAATTTGAGAAAGAATTTCAATAAAATCAATGGCTATGCAGACGCTCTCTTTTCATTGCTTCGCATTCCAGACTTTCTCGTGTAGACACAGATACAAAGATACCCAGATACTTACTAAAGGTGCTCAAATATTCGTCTCTCCTGGGCCACTTGTCTGCCATTATTTCATTCCTTTTTGTTTGCTCTGCTTTGGGGGGATGCGACGTCCTCTGCCACTTTTCGTTGCTTTTCGTTGGCCAAAACTAAATGAAAATTTAAGAGGCCTTCATTATTTATTTAGCACAGGGCCGTGGCGTTATTTTTTTTGCTTCCACTGTCATCGATTTACTGCCCTGTCACCTGAGCACTTTCCCCGTCCACACATTTTTCTGAGGTGCATAATTAATAGATATTAATTTTGTGCGAAATGAAATATTCGCGGTTTTTCCTGTTTTTCTGTTTTTCTGTTTTTCTGTTTTCCTGTTTTCCTGTTGGTGTCCTGTCAGAATTCTGTGGCTTCTGGTTGGCCTGTTGCTGATTTTAGCCATAGAATTAGCTGGCAAATAGCAGGACATTTCTGTTGCACTCTTAGTGGATTATTTTAAACTAACCAAAATCCAATTAAATGCATGAATTATGTGAAAATATTTCCACTTTTGAGGTCTGCCAAGAGCCGATTGGGTTGATTATCATAGTAAATTAGCATAACAAAGGGCCATCGAACGTATACTTGATTATTTTCCGGCTACTACTATCGCACAATCAATGCCTTTTCCATACCGATTTTCCAGCAACAAAGCAGTTGGTATGAAAAGTGTTTCCTTTCTGGTGCTGGTGCTGGTGCTGCCCCTTCCCCTCAAGCGGAAGTTGGGGAAAATTATGCTGGAATTATTTAATTAATTCAAAGCACTCTAACAATGCCTGGAAGTGGAGTGGAGTAGTTTTCTCCAATTACACAAACTTTTTTATCGAGGTAATTTGCATTCGAAAGCAGACAAGAAAACTTTCGTAATTGTTGCAGAAAACAAACACATATCAAGTGGGGCTCCGCCCCAAGGTGTCTGAGACTTTTGACACAGGTGTAAGCCATAATTAATTTCCAATTAACGACCGCCAAGGCTCAAACAAAACCCCTGAAGAAACGACTGAAACGGGAGCCTAAAACAAATAACTTTTCAATGGGTTAGGGGGCCAGAGGATGAGTTTCTTCTATGGGTGGGGTGGGGAGGGGGGCCTGGCCTACCACTTGTTGTGCGAGTATTTATGTTTGCCTTGCGACAAAAGTAAAAAACCGCAAAGTTGACTTATGTTTTGTGTTTACCCGGCCAAAAAACCATCACAAAACTGGCCCCCAGGCCATGAGAGCCTCAGACCCTCCGACCCTCAGACCCTCAGACACGGGTAAGAACAATAACTCTTTAAAAGAAAAGTTGCCAACGCTTTGCCTTTGCCATTCAAATTGAGCCCTTGATCATGTATAATGTACAGCCACAAAATGTGTGTACCAGTGCGAGTAACATCTACAGTTCTCTCAAGTCTGTTCCGTTCTGTACCGTTCTCGTGTTTACATCATTTGCAATTCCCATTCGGTCGCCCTGGAGGCGGACGGGGATGCGGAGGTACAACAACTTGAAGTAGTCTGGCTCTTGGCTGTTGGAGCAAAAACTAGGTTTCAGGTTAATTAAATTTTATTTTAGTTGCAGAAAAGAAAAGCCGCAGTGGCTGGGGTGGGTGATGGCTGGAACGGATGGAGCCACAAATCCCACACAGAATGGCCCTTTCAACTGGCCAAGAGCCACCACAACAAACGTTTGCTTCGTTCTCAGGTAGCAGGACTCATCCATACCAGGAGGCGTATTCGTGATGCAGATGAGGCAGACCAACCTTTCAACCGCCACCCGTCCTCGTCCTCGTCCCTTTGCTCTCTCACTCCCACGCACTCTTCCACATCGTGTTACTCCTTCACTCCCTCTCTATTGTGTGTGCGGCTTTATTTTACTTTCTCAATTCATTCTAAAATTCATGATGAGCTCCTTATTATTGCCTTGTACTCGAACTTTTTCCTCAAGAGCTAAAGTTTTCTATTTGTACCCTGTAAAGCACGATTATCAGGGGTATGTTCTGTCCGTATAGAGTTTTTTAAGAGGGAAAAGTAATAGTTTCTGATACTTTCAAACGCGGGAGTATATATTAAACATTTGTTTTTCATTTAAAAATAAATAAATAAATAGTGCTTGATACATGATCTTTCTCTCCGTAAATCTGTCATTTTGGCTGTCCATCTGTCTGTATTATGTGTGTACAATATTTGTCCTTGGAACCATGTGGTCCTTAAAGCACATTAAAATGCTTCAGCAGTTTTCCAGCTGGAGCTAGAACGAGTAAAATCTCTTTAAAATATCTCTTGGATGACTGTCGTACAAAGTGACGAGCTGTTCTTCGAGTCCCAACTATAACTATCCCAAAACTATTGGTCAACCAGAAAAACGCTGCACAAAAAATGTTTGCATTTCAAATTGAAACACCAAATAGTTCTTTATTGACAAACTGTTTCAACCGGGGTCCGAAAATAATGATTATTTTGTATTTTTGTAGCCGAACAGATCATCGACTCACAACAGCCACACAGAAGAATTAAATATACTAAAAGACTGCTCTAAGGATAATTTATGCATATCCAGCCAAATTGATCAATTTTAATCGTCCGTTAGCCATAATAATTATTAAAAATAATTATCCATAATGGTTATTGAACGAAACAAAATAAAACATAATGATTATTTTATAATTTATATTTTTTGCTGCCAAGCGTGGCAGTTAAAGCTACTTTTCAAAAGAAAATAACCATAACATTAGCAGTATACGGTCATCAGAGAGGAGCTGATCATGTGCCAAAGATATCATGAAATCGAAGCGCAAAAACGCATCAGAGCTGCGAATTGTTATAGGGTCTGTAGTGAAAAAATGGCTGTCATTCCGCGAGGTCCGTGAATAATTTATGGGCGGAAATCCCTATCATATCTGATGATTATGGCAGTCAGAATGGGGACATTTCTGGTGTTGCAAGAAGTGTGAAAAATAATTCCTTTCGCTGCACTGCCACACATACAGATATACTCGTAAATGAATTAATTTCATTGCGTGTGCTGCTTCGCCAGTTGAATTTGCCCTTTTAAATAGTGGTATACAGAGTGAAAAAAAGTATTCCGAGTAGCGGGTATCGTATCGTCGAAATACTGACTTTTCGCTGGAGAGTTCTACCTGTATTTTATTTTATTCGCTCCCGTTGTTGTTTGTTTTGCATTGTTTCAGGCCAAAAGGTGAGGGCAGCAATTGAGTGGGTTTCTTTATCCTGTGTACTGTGCAAAAAGTTTTGCATTCAACCATCGAACCGTCGAGTGGGAAGAGTGGGAAAGGTGGAGAAGAGGAACTTCCCTCCAGAGTCCCACTCGAACAAAAGGAAATTAACCTCATCCATGCCTGGATGCGAATCCAGTTCCAGATCCAGATCGTTTCCTGCCACTTTAAGCCTGACAAAAGAGTGTGCAAATCCTCTGAGCCGAATTTATTCACTTGGCTAACATATCTAATATTCAATTACTCCTTGCCAAAACACTTTACGCCAAAGATGCAGCTGGAATTTGTAGCACTTGCCAAATTACATGACATTTCCACTGTGATGGCGATGGTGATGCTGAAAAAGGAGATGCAGTTGAAGGAGGAAATGAGTGTCGTCAGGGATTCAGGGAGGAACTGTAGTTAGGTGGAGGATTCGGCGGAGACTGTAGACGGTAGTCAAAAGGAGCAGTCAGGGGAACCAGTGGGGTGGAAGAAGCAGTGGGAAGGAGTCAGGAGGTGGTGCGCTGTAGTCAAGAGGAGCAATCATGAGAAGCTCGAGTCCGGATGCCTGGCAACACTGGCCATCATCCATCAGCGGACGCAGGATAATGCAATTGAGCAGCAGCTGTCTGCGCTCGGGCACACCCACTCCCCCCCACTCCACCCCACTCCTCCTTGCCATTTCCTTGCCCTGAGCTTTGGGGAAACAGCGTCAAGAGCTGAGCAAAGCAGAACGGGGACGAGAATGATGAAAGTGTGACAATGTAAATAGTTGCACACACACACACACACACGCATACATGTAGAGAAATGGAGAGCGAAAGAGAGAGGGGAAGATAAATACGTAGAGCGGGAGAGAGACAGAGAGAGAGAGGTAGTAAGACGTGCTTGGCTTAGCACAACATTTCCGCTTTCGTTTTCCATCTGTTGGCATCAAATTCTTGGCTTCAATTTTTTCTCGCTCAATTCCTTACCATTTTCCTTCTATTTTTTTGGCCTGCAATTTTCCATTGGCAAACGGAGAAAGCACTTGATGCATGTCTCTCTCCCTCAGCCGCTTTCCCCGTCTCTTTCTCTCAGCTTCCATGTGTGGGTGAAATTGAAGCATTACATTGTCGAGTGATGATGGCATGCTCGCTGGCCCCAGTCCCAGTCCCAGTGCTCCTTCTGCTCTGTTCTGTCCTGTCCTGCTGCTGTCCTGCTGTTGACGCACCTTTCCTTGTTTTCTGCTGTCCCCACATCGAACCTGAACCTAATCCTGGCTTCCAGCTTTGTTCTGGGTCCTAGTCCCACTCGTGGTCCTGTTCCCGGGTCCCAGGGTCCTTGGTCCTTTTGCCTTGGTCCTCCTTCCTGGCCTCATTTGCAGCTTTCAAGTTGCCGCCTCGTTACACGTTAGCTTGTTATGCTTTTATGCGGCCCTTGTACTTTTTCCATTATGCTTTGGCGAGTGGTTGTCACTGGTGGTCCCCGTCCCACACTCATACATATCTCCCACTCCCACTCCCCCGCCCCCCCACGGTCCTTTTTCCTTTTTCCACCTTTCTTGCCCCTTTGGTGTTGTCCTTGGGCTTTTATTGCATGTTTTATGGAAATTTTCAAACATTAGACGCACTCTGCACATCAAACGCATTTAACGCATTTCACTCTCTCTCTCTCTCTTTAAGTCTCCGTCTCTGTCTCCCTCTTACTGGGATCCCCTCCACTCCTGCCTCATATGCTCTACCGAACTCTGCATAATGTTTGTATGTCCTTCGTGTATGCTGTCAGCCAATTTGGTCGGGCCACAACGCACCTGAGCATGGACATGGCCATGTGCATGGGCCTCTGTATCTGCCTCTGCCTCTGCCTCTAGTTTCAACTCAATCTCCTAGCAACCTGCTCCTGGCGGCGGTACTCCCACTCTTGGCCGGCCTGTGCATTTTGGCTTTTCCGAACATGGAACGCAAACTGCTAATTTGGCTTGATGTATTGCTCCAGAGACATCCATCAGCAGCTGAAGCCCGGCCTGCATCTCATCTCTGTATCGAACAGTGAATGCCTCAGGCCTAAAACCAAAATTGATTATGTGAAATTTGTCTGTCTCCGCCTATCAGTGTCTCCCATCTCTGTCTGTCTCACACTTTCCCTCTCTTTCTAAGCTCTGTTTCACGCAGAAATGTTTGAACACTTTTTGGGTAGCGCATTGGTATCGATTCTTTTGGAACTACACACGAGTATTTGCCAGCATTTGTTTCGATTTGCTTTTGCATAAGGAATCTGTTTTGGGCATGGCAGGACAAGGCAGGTCAGGAGTGAGATGAAATGAAATGATATGATATGTGGATGGAGTCCATTGAGCAAACGGAAGTGGTTCGATTCTGTCCGTAGGGAATCGAGTGTTGGTGTTGGTTGGGGCTTAACTAAATTGGAATTCGGTTGTGGATAGACCAGTTCTGATTAATCAACTCGAAACATCTTTTAGTGTGCTTTTTCAAAAGGGAAATATTTCTATGAATTTTTGTGATTTCTTCGGTGTGCAGAGCAGAGCAGAGCAGAGCAGTTTGATTGAAAGTGTGTAACAGGAGAGAGGGGAAAACTTGTTTGCGGCCAAAATAAACATGAATAACCGAATTGGTTATGAAAGTGTGTGAGAAAAACGCCCAAAGATCCGAATAGTTACACTTCGATTTGAAAAACAACACCAATATATTTGCACCGAAAATGGAAATTGAGAGAAGAAAAAGAAAGAATTATAGATGCTTTATATTCAAATTAAATACATTTCATGCCTAAATTAAATTGTAATAAAATTAAAATTAATATTTTAATTAAATATAAATATTTCATACAAATTTAATAGGTTATTATATCTAAAGTTATTTATGTTTAGATTTAACATTGGCCGTATTAAAAGGACTTTCGAATAAATGTATATTTAAATCAAAGTGAATTCTATCGATATCTACATTTAATGAGAGCTACAGCTGAGAAAATGAGGTGATGTTTAGAATATATCTGGTTGCTCCATTTATTAGCCATTCCACGCAATTATCATGCAATGCAATATACATTTATTTCAACTAATGAATGTCAGACACTCTAAAGGACTCTCCTCTATAGCAATCAAAATTGGCGCGCAAAAACCATTCAGAAGTAAATTAAATTAACAACAGAAGTCAATCACTTGCACTAATGCCAGCACACAAGTCCATTAAATATATCATTTTTGTTTGATTTTGTATATTTATAACCCATCGATTTGTGTGGCTCCCCCCCCTGTTAAAGCTACAGGATCTCCAGGATCTGCTATAAAAACTGATTTTCACACATAAGTAAATCGAAGTGCCAGCAGAACTGCGACAAGGCCCACAAACACCCACCCCCCCCCCCCCCCCAGATGCATTAAATATGTACGAGCACAAGTGGAGCGATGTTAATCGACTTGTCGTTTTTCTGGTACCTTTTGACCATCCAATTGCATCGATTAAATGTCATTTCGATACACTCCGCTCCCCGCTGCACAATGTGTGTGTGCGGGTATTATTTATTTTTGTCAAGGTTCAAGGTTCACCCTTTCAGATTGATATATTATTGCTGGGAGCGGCTGCAATGTGGCAGTGTGGATGTGTGCCGTTAATCCAATCAATTCGGGGGCAGTGCTATGCCAGCACACAAATGCTATTAATTTTGTGCCCAATACAAACATAGGGGGCCCCGCTGACAGGGGCGAGGAGGGGCTATAAATTCATTTATAACTTTGATGCAGCAGATCCTAATGGACACCACACGCACACAATATACGAAACACACGACACACACACAGCGCCAGTGTTTGTCCGAGTCAAATCCACTTTCACTTGACACATAAATTGAGTTAAAAGGAAAATGCCAAATTGAATTTTATTTACGTTGAACATTCACGCTCGATTTCACACTACCACAAGTTCCAAGCCGAAATAAATCCCCTCCAAAAAAATAATACCTTTATATTGTGTAAAACGAAAGAAAGGAAAACTGGGGGAAACTGAATCTGCTAGGCTGGAAAAAAGAAGCCCCACACGTGTGAGTGTGTGTTATTGGGGGTGGTGTGGGCACAAGAGCTCCTTAAAGTCAAGCAAAATGAAATTTACATGAGACCAATAGCTACCCCACCCCCCTCCTTTCTATCCGAAGCCCATGCAGATCCCTGCTTTGTTATGCCAAGGCATTGTCGTCATCAAATTATGGGGCATGTAAAAATAGTTGCCATCCTCGGCCATATTGTTTGGCATTATGTAAATCTGTTCTTCTATGAAGCCGTCGCTCGCTCGCCCCCCAGTCGCCAGACGACACTCATTTAATTGCGCAGAGCAGAGGGGAGAGAGAGACAAGGCTGTGGCAGGAACAGGTTGCAAGAAGAGTTTACGACTGGCATTACACGACTGGTGTTAACGATGACAATGAGCGTGGCAGATTCGAGGTCCCTGACAACGTGAGCGTTTCCGAACGTGAGCTCAACCAAACTCATTATAATTCGTCTGGTGTTTTGCTATTTTTATAGACACTTTGCCGTAGTGTGCTGCTGGCTGGGTCCCATGGGAAGACAGACGCCAGAATCTCCGGCTCACAGCACTCGGCACTTCATAAATAATCAGATTTCTGATTTCTGGGGAGATGAACCCCTGACTGGGACGTTTATTGAACTCAATCTCTTGACATTTACCCGAAACTTAAAGCAAAGTTTTCCATTTACTGTCTCCGCTTCCCTTAAGACTACTATTTTTGTTATTCTATATACTCTATATATATTCTATATTTATATTTACTCGTATATGTATGTGTGTGTGTATCCGTATAAGCCAGAGCCAAAGTCAGACAAATCCGTGGGTAGTTTTCAATTGCCTGTCATTTCAATTTATCTTCATGTTTTTCCTTAGATGAAGCAGCTTTACCCCGGGCATGGCATGACCCCCCACTCATGACATTAGACGGGATTTTTGTTGGCTCGGAGCGCAACTCGACGACTCTTTAAATAGAGCAGACTGTCAGCAGTGTGCCCTGCTGCAGGGGCGTTCCTGAAAGGGTTCACTTTTACAGGAGAATTGAAGGAGGGAAGATTCACCACAAGGCGAGGGCAAAAACCGTTCTATCGAAATGAAATATCAAATGAAATATTCACAGCATGTTGTCTATTTTGTACGAATTTTTCATTACTAGCTTGAACCCACAAAGTGTAAGGTACACTTTAAATAAATTAATCTCTGACTGTGCTCTTTTGGTTAGGTTTATGAGGATGTTCCTGGTTGTTCCGGTTGTTGGAGCTTGTTGCTGTGGTTATAATAGGGGATTAGCTTTATTGCTTAATGGTTCCATTACACAGAGCAGAGCACCTTTAAGCCGCTTCTGACCATTGGTTGGGGGTCTTAGCCTTGGACTTTTTGAACGTTCTCAGTATTTAACTGCTTGACTTCAGACTGGAGTCAGGGGAGCTCTTCTTTAAAGACGAAGAACTGCAGTCATCGCAGAACTGTTTTCTTTTCATTTGGTAGACATTTGAAAAGTGTAACATGAGATTTATTACGATTTTTGAATTATTTTCCAGTTATTGTATTTCTGTTTACTGATGAAAGCATCAAAGGGAGTCCCCATTGTTGGATGTATCTGTGTCTGCAAATATTTATTTCATAGTATTTATTCAATTTTTCATAAGCTTTTATATTTGTATGTCTTCTATGTAGTCCATTCCAATGGGTAATTTATTGTCGTAACACTTTCCAACTGCTATAAGCTGACATTTCCAAGTCGTCGGTCTACGGCTTTGCACCCTTTAGCAGTTTCCTTTCTTGTGGCTTCCACTATCCCAAGCCAAAATTGATCGAAACTTGTTTCGCTTCCAATCAAAAGTTGTACAACATTTTCTTTAATTTCCTTAACAAGCCCCATCGCATCCATCAATTTGCATCTTATCCATGACAAAAACAGCAGGGGGCCACACTCCAGCGGCAGAAATCTCTCCTTTCAAATGGTTTTCAGGAACATCTCTGCCACAGATCTCGCTCTCGCTCTCGCTCTTTCTCGATGTTTGGCTGTGTCTGGCCCCGTACCCGTACCCTCCCCTACCCCACTCTCTGCCAGCACTCGGAGGTACCTCTCTCATCGCTCTTTTGTTTGTTTCGTTTGTCAATTTTGTTGTTATTTTTGTCATTTTAAGTGCTTTGCCAAATGCACACGAATCGCTGCAGGCGCAGCACGAATGCCATACACACAAAGATACACTCGCTCACACACACACACACACACACTCACTTGAGGCGCACAGCTGTTCGGGGATGTCCTGGTTGCTCCATGCTCCGCCAGGCCGGAAGCTGTTGAGCGCGTGAAGTGGCGCGAAGGGGGCTCCGGCTCCGGCTCAGGCTCCGGGACTGGGACCGCGACCGGGACCGGGACCGGGCTCCAACCGGCGACCTACAGCAAACATTGGCCAAAAACACAAAACGCTGCGACCAACTTTGGCCGCCTTTGGCTGCACTGCGAAATCAGTTAGAGGCTGTCAGAGGGATGGGTAGGGGTAACGCGGTAAGGTTCCAGGGACTTAACACACAAAAAATAGGCACGAAAAATGGCGGAAAACTTATACCAATGCGGTGAAAATTGGATACTCTTGGAGTAGCGGGAATCAGGCCAACATCCTGTATTAAAAAGCAATAATTTAAAGACGCTTTGTTGATTTAATCCTGCGGAGAAGTTCAATTCGTAATCACTTGAATATCTAGAGATTCAACAAATCCCATGGCAAAGTCGAGTGTAAAGATTTCTCGAATATTGTTTGAATGCATAATTGAATGTCCGCAATTTCTCTCCCACAGTCTCTAAAAAGTGCCCCTCTTTGGGCTGTCTGATAAGATCTGTCGACTGTGTAACAAGTATCCTACAGAAACCCTATTGATCTGAGCAAATAAATCTGAGGGAATCAAATAGACAGACTGACAAACACTCGGCTATTGAGTGCTAATCAATAAAGTACACAAAACTTCATACGGCTCCTTCTGTGCGTCACAAAATCCCCACCACAAATGGTTGCACCCTCCGCGAGTGTATGAAAAACGTATTTTATTTTTTTTAAGGAAATACTCAAAAAAGCATTGCGGCTCAGTCGCCGAACGAGTCGCATACAAACACCAAATTTTTACTGCGTTTTCATTTGCTTAAATTTGTTTAGCAAGTTTTGCCGTTTTGCCGTTTTGCCGTTTTACTGGTATTTTTTTCCCCCGTTCTTCTTCTATTGAATTGAAGGGAAAAACTTTTTGAAGTTGCTTTGGGAATGGCGATGATGAAATTATTGATGATGATGAGGGAAAATCGTTTTCGTGGCTGTAGCTGCTGTTTTTGCTATGAAAACTGTCTGCGAATGTCCCTGCAGCATTTTGTTCTGCTTGGGCTTCTCCTTTGAGCAGCTGGGTGGAAAATGTCATACTCTCCCGGCGGGGTGGGGAAATCACTCATTCGCAGTGTTGCCAGACGCAGATTTTGCTGTTATTCTTGTTGCCTGTGCTGTTTTGCTGTGCGGTGCTCTCCCTCTCATTTTTTTCGGTTTTCCGAAGGCAAGCGACAAACAATAAAATACAAATTTGCTACTTTATTTTACAGCAGCGCATAAAGAAAAACAACAAACGGAAAACATTTCCATGACCTCATGTGGTGAACCCCAGACGAGTCACAGCCAGCATCTACGGGAGGGCACCATCTGTGGGATGATGGTATGGTGGTATAATGCCATGATGGAACGGGAATCAGCAGAGGCGAGAGCCGAAGCGGAACCCTTAAGTAGGTCGCAACAAAATAAAAAGTTTGTTTGCCAGCTCGCAGCGCCCCAAACAAGCATAAAACAAGGGGACACAAGAGGCCTCTATAGAAGTTAGGGATACCCTGGAAGAATGGCGGGATGGCGGAATGGCAGAATGGGGCATGGATCTGTCGACCTCAATGAACCGTCGGAATCGACTGAAAGATTTGTGGGAACCGGAAGGAAATGTTGTGAAAAGTAAACTTTTTCCCACACAGATATGCATAATTTATAGGAATATGTCAGGATATTCGGGCCGTCCCAGTAGGAATGTAAGATGTGTGAGAGTTCCCAACAGAAGATTTAAATAATTTATAGAATTCCGAGGTGAGGGTGCGCGAATTTCTGGCGAAAAAAATCCTGTGACATTTGTACAATGACACCTTAATGAATATATTTTTCTTTAAAATATTCAAATCATTTATGGGAATGCGATCGCATGGTAATATTATATTACCAATGGAAACTGCTTCAAAAAAATATTATAGAATATTCATGCATCTGGGAACTTTTATAAAAAAGAGATTCTGATGGGAAACTTTTCTTTCGAAAAATCTAAGCAGTTTGACAGGCTGCTGATGAGGGTTTACTGCTCAAATGAAAGACCTAACATTCTTTTATAATGAATTGGTAGAGTTTGAAAGAAGGTGCTGATGGAGAGGGCTTAGATCTGAATTCTTTAGAACGGAAGGATAGGAAAGGAAGGAGCTGTTGATGTGGCAAGCTTTTCGCAGAATATTTCTGAAATTATGGGAATATTTAAAGACATGAAACGTCTGAGCAGTAATTGACATTGAAGACTTACAAAGTTTTTGTAACCGTCCCTGAGGTCGCTTAGGGCTCATTAATACCATAAATATCTCTTAAATTTTAAAACTACTGGAAATGCATCTTCTAAAAACGATTTAAAGATTATTTTCTGATGGAACCTCCCATAAAAAAGATCCTATGAAAATATGAAGTGTGCCATACAATTTTTCAATCTAAATTCCTGTCAAGAAAACCTCAAAGTATTCGATAGCTGACAAATCCATTTCAATGCCAATACACCCGTACCCGTACCCATACCCGTACCCCCGATAGGTGCATTTTTTTACCCCCGCTCTCCACTCTTTGCGGAACTCCGTCGTCAACATCAAATTCCCTGTTGATTTGAATTTAAAAGTAATGCTTTTTTTCTCTTTTGCCACGTTCTATATTTAGTTGGCATATTTGCAAATATTTGTTGTCGTTGCTGTCGTGACAACATGCCGTATGCTTAATATTTCTTTTTTATTTCACTATTTTGCAATTTTTCTCCCCTTTTCTTTTATTCTTACGCTGTTGCACATTACATTTTTTGTACATTTTTCATACATTTTTTTTGCAGTCTTTGCAGAGCACAAATTGAATTTGTCACTTTGGGTTGAAATTGGGGCTTGGATTGGGATTTAAACCGGGAGTGGGAATTGATATGCACAAAATATTTTGCACGTATGCAGCGGCAGATAAAAACGCGAATCGCTAATAAATTAAATGCAAATTGCCCGTGGGCCGGTGGCCAGGCTTTAAGCCAAAGCGGAATTTATATGGTTACATTCTGCTGCTGAAGAGCCGCCGGAATCGAATGGAAGTTACTTTGTGGCCAACAGGGGGGAATGGTGAAAAGTTGTGGCCAAAGTGGAAACAAATCAAATCAAAAGAGCCAGCAAGATGAATGGCATGGGCCAAAGAAAAGGAGGGTACGGACTGACGGAGAAGCCAAGTTATAAATTCATTTGGAAAACAAGAAGCAGGAGCCAAAGCCTCTTCTCGTCGTCTCTCCTTTTGCCACACACACAGACACACACAGACACACACAAACACACGCACACACCCGTTTTCGTGATGTCTCTGCTATCTTCCTCTATTTTGCTGGTGTCTCTGGCCCTTTTCTCACTCCGATTTCCCTTCTTCTTTTACAGGCCTTCTGTTTGCCGCGGCGGCCACAGCTCCTTACAACAGCTCCTCGGATGACTTCAGTCTCGGCGGCTCCGTGGACGGCCCCCCGACCCTGTCCACATTTCTATCAGCCCCATCATCACTGGCAGCCTCATCATCGTCTGCGGCGGAGGCGCCACCACAAACGGATGCCACGAATCACACTTTCAAGAGTTTAGCCTTCCTGGCCGGCATCGGCGGCGGCGGCGGCCCCGTGTCCTTTGGCTCAGATCTCTTTGCGCCCGGAACGGAAACGGAGATGGACAGAGACCGAGACCGAGACCGGGACCTAGACCGGGACCGGGACCGGGATACGGACTTGTACTCGGACCTTTCCCAGTCTCTGCCAATTTTCGACTTTGGCATGCCGCGCAACATCACCGGACGCACAGGCCACACCGAGGCTATAATTAAATGCCGCGTGGACAGTCTCCATGATAAATCGGTGAGTGCGAGTCTGGTGACACTCCTCCAAGGCCCTCTGTCCCCGGGGTGGACGGAGGTGGGGAGGTGGGGGAATATAACCGATGAAGATGCGTGCCAAGGACGTCGAGTATCATGTGGATGTGCGCTCGTTAATCAAATTTCTTTCACCCTCTCTCCTTGTGCCAACAGGTATCCTGGATACGGAAACGTGATCTGCATATCCTGACTGTCGGCACAGCCACCTACACCTCGGACAAGCGTTTCCAGGTTTGTCATGTATTCACTTACTAATTGAATGCGATGGGTTAAGCGAGAGGTCCTCGAAAAACACTGCCACTGGGACGGACGGAGACACAGTGAGACACGGTGAAAGAGAAAAGAATTATGCAGGGAACATGTGTGCATTATTGGTGGCCATATTTCATTGAAGATGGCTTCGAAATCTTTAATAATTGGTTAAACGAGAGTCAAAGTTTGAGGGGCAAATTCGATTAGTTATAGATTTCTGTAGTTCCTGATTTTCTGATAGCTTTGAGTAGATTATCTAGGCATTACCGTCAATCATTAATCTCCCCCGATGTTTAGTCCTTGATTCTGTATTGATTTTTGGCTAAAGTTTTGGCCTAATTAGTTTTCGAGGAGTCCTGGAAGAGCTAGCCTTGATTTCTGATTAATGTTAATCAGAAAGATTGGTTTGACTTTCTGAATCCTAATAGATAGTTAGTAAAACTACTAGAAATTATATTTACTTGAATGATTTTTTGTTAGAGTTTCCGTAGTTGAGTTTAAAGAACATCTTTACCATGATTTTTGATTGATATTAGCTACCAGTTTGATGCTAAATTAGGTATCATAATATTTGATTGTTGATAGATTATTCCTTTATCAATCTCAGTTTCTTAAATTAGATTCTTAAAATGCATAAACATCTCATTCATGATTTAAATTAATTGAATTTCACTTCTGGGCAAGAAGCTGCCTCCTTTTCAGAGTTCCAGATGCTCTTTCACGCAGGAAATGTCGACCAAAGTCAAGTCCCTAAGGGCAAGAAGTTTGTTTAATCAAAATGATAGAGTCATAAGTTCATTGATTAGGTGTGAGAATTAGACTGAGAACAGACCCTCGTCACCATATTTTATGAAGTGTGAGACTTCGCTTGGAAATTGGATAAAATATACTTTCCCATTAAGCTCTCAGAGGAGTCACCCTCAAAATGAATTCAAACAAAGAAATGCCATTCCTCTTTAACCAAATTCGGAGTAGTGTAAGGCTGCTTCATTTTCCAAGCCTATTTCGTATTTAAATCCCAGGGAAATCCACCTCAAGTATGCTTTACAGGAAATCCCCAGAAAAACCAACAATCTATTAGTAGGTACATTCACCTACCCACCCCAACACGAGTCAACGCAGATCTATGGTATTCACACAAAACCCCCCGCTCAATCCCCCAGATCCGCTTCTAGATTAGATACCTGAAACACGGCAAATCCCGATAAACTTTCAACCAATGTGGCAGCAGCTACAGCCAACGCCACAGCCAGAGCGGCATGTAAAAGTTAACTCCAGCTCTCGGGGGGTATTATGGCCATAAAGCCACTTTCATTATGCATGCATAAACGATATTTCAACGGCTAATCCGACTCATAACTCAGGACCAATCTGCCCCCTCTGCATCCTTCAATAGCTGCCACTGTGCGGCAGTTGCACAACCAACACAAACAACACAAACAACAAACAAGTGGAAACAACAAGCAAGCAAGCAGCCAACCAACGAGCAAACATTCAATTGCATAATTGCTTAATTTCCATGAAAAAATAAAAAATAAAAATCGAATAAAAATAATAAAAATTTGCTGCATTGCAAATTGTTGCCTTAAAAGCGAATAATTATTCCACCGAGACATGACAGAATGAATGCAAAATTGAAAACTGGCATCGAACAACTGAAAAACAGTGGAAACATTTATGGATGGTATATATTTCAGCGGTGCTGCTGTTTGGTTACCCTCTACAAAGATTTATTGAACGAAAACAGGTGCAACTATCCCAATAAAACCTATCCAATGAGAGAAAGAAACATGGGTATAATCTTAACAGGGAATTTTATTGTATTTGCTGGAAGAACACCTGTCCATTTTTTCCATAGTTCCAAATTGTGGATACCACAGCTTTCTTTCGATTGAAATAAAAAAACAACTGGCCATCACATGAATCGCCACACTTTCCATTCTGTCTGAATCTAATTTTCTAAAAGATATGCATACGTGAAAAAGGAATACGGATTTGAGATTCAAACCCTTTAATCTGACAGTCACATTTCTATATCCGCACCTAACATGCCCCCGGAACACCGCGTACCACCTAATCAAAACTGAAAAAACCACTGAAATGATATCTGTATCTCTGTGCGTTTTTGTTTGTGTGTCCTTGTCAGGTAACCGAATCGAAGGATGCCAGGGAGTGGACTCTGCATGTGAAGTCGCCGCAGGCGCGGGACAGCGGCATCTACGAGTGCCAGGTCAACACGGAACCCAAAATGTCCATGGCATTCCAGCTGAACATCATCGGTGAGTAGACAGACCTATTGTGATAGATGATACGTATTCCGTACTCCGTACTCCGTATTCCGTGTCCGTGTTCCGATTTGCTGGCTCTGATAGCTGACACATATCACTCAGCGGACGTTAGTGCACGTCGGATAGCGGACAGCGGAATTTCTCTGCATTTGAAGCTCAAATTAATTTTATTGTTTTGATAATCGCATTTATTCCGTTTTTGGATGCTCCGAGTGATGTTTACCTGGCGGAGAGCTGCTTATTAAAAATTTTAATTCGGTTTCTGTCACGCCAGCAGCTAGCAATTATGATTATTTCCATCGGGCCCAGCCTGCGCCATCCCCTATCCTATCCCATTGCCCGGCTGGGGCTCAGCCAGTTTTTGGTGCGGCCCGCTGCGCCTCTAGGCATACATTTTTAATTTCGCATTTCGGCCCATAAATAAATAAATAAATAAAAAACGGAAATCAGCAAAGGAGCTCCGCAGCTGGAGGCGGGGGGCGGGGGCGCCTCCGGTTGCCAGGGTCTCCTCCATGCAAACAGATGGTGGGGAGCTTACATGTCGCTTGTTGTTTGGGAGCCGGAGCCGCTGAGTTAATTAGCATGTCAACCCGCCGGGATTACGATCCGGGTCCGATTGGAAATGTATTCAACGTTTTAATGAGCCATGAATAATGCCTGTGTCCGCATATAATTAGCTCTCAGTATGACGTCCCTGCTCCGGCCTGTATTGCGTCCTGTCCAAAACAATGTCTTGTCCCCGGCATTAGTTGGGGAGTGATGACTCCGAAATCCATCGGTAATGATTAATTGATGATGGCCTGATTACAAAATGGAAAACTGAATCCCGTGGCAGGCAGGCAGGCAGGCAGGCATCGGCATCACCGGCGCCACCTGGCGTTGTGGCTCTGGAAAATTGCATTGGGGGAAACTGAAAAAGCGCTCTGCCAGGGGAAAATTACTGTTCACTTTTCTCTCGCTCCCTCTGGGGAAAGTTACTTGGTGGAAGCCGTAATTTAGTTGAGACTTTTTCTTTTGAGCAGAACTTTTCTTATGGAAGCCACATTTGAGTTGAGAATTTTTGCTTTTCATTCGGCTTTCCATCGGCTTTTAGCTGTGTTTCTCTTTTCGATTATCCTCGTTTGTATGTGGTTAAACCTTCACCGATTGAGGGTTTTCCTGAGATGGTAACATTTCATAATTGAAAAACTCTTTTTGAATGATAGACCAACGACATAGGTATTTTCACATGCTTATTTTTCGGTTTAATAGAGATCTGAAATCATTATCCTCTTAACAAAGGGATTTCTTGCGAACACACACAAATAGAATAATTATCTCCAAGGCAAACTTTGCCTACTTATGGTAATCCTCAGAGCTGGCTCCTTCCCCGCTCACAACATACTCGCATCTCATTTGAATCTTGATTCCTGAATGCTTACTCCTCATTAATGTTCTCCTCCTACGGAATCTTTCAATCACCTTTGCCTCTAATGAAATTCCTTAAATCCATCGACAGCCTCATTTGCCTTTCAGTTAATTCCTCAACGGAAAACCGTTTAAAAAACAATCAATTTGAATATGGGATTTAATGGGTTTTTAAAGAACTTTGCGTAAATTTAGGGCTTTTCCATTAAGAGTGCCCATTTTTGGTGCTTTAAACAACAGGCTCGATAAGGGGACAAGTGCTGTCAAGTGCGGAGAGCACTCAGAGACTGAGGGGCTGGGGCGTTGAGGGATTGAGCGATTGAGCGATTGAGGAAGCGACAAACCGAAAGACTGAGAGCTGTTGACAGGCCCTGTTGGCATCTGCTGTCAGCCACTTATGCAAATCAGTTTGCAATGCCTTTTTAAGTTTCCGATTATGCACTTGGGCGCGATGCATTTTTGTCGCAGTCCACGTCCGTGTCCGTGTCCGTGTCTGCGTCTGCGTCTGTGCCCCATTCTCGTATTCATCCTTCGTCATGTTTCCCTTCCACTTCCCGCTCTGACGCCTACAAACGCATTTCCGATTACATTTTCTTCACGGCCGTATGCATTTTAATTTACGTTAATGAAACAATTTCAAAAGAAGTCGCAGCCCACGACTGGGCTGGCCTGGACTGGACTGGAGAGGAGTGGTGTGGTGTGGTGTGGACTCTGGCATGGATAGGATAGGAGTGGAGTGGACACGACAGCACGGAACAGGAGTCCAGTCGACTGGACAACAGCGGTGATGACAGTACTGGCAAACTGGCTGCGTCCTTAATAACATTATCGGCATACGTGTCGTATGAGTGACTTTCGCAAGGCGCTTAACTCTTCCTTCTGCCTCCGGGCTCCGGGCTGCGGACTCCGGACTCCGAGCTCCTGGCTCCGGTTCCAGCACCGATTCGGTCGGGCTCCTGGTTCTACAGCTGCCCCTTTTCTGTTGCCTCGCATTGCATTTAATTAATGTCATTATGCAAATTTATGCGACCAACCCAAAACGATTTTATTTTTCCTTCGCCTTCTGCTGATTTTTTGTTGTTTTTTTCCGTAGCGGAAAAGAGATTTATTTCTGTTATAAATTAAGGTTGGGGCGGTCTGGAAAAAATCCAAATAAATATGCATGAAAGTATGCCCTAAGATGATAATTTAAAGGTCGTATAAATATGGGGGCATAATTCTTGAAAAATATTCCACTGCAATTAGTGGCGTAATTGATTGTTAAATCTTGTGGGAAATTATGCGGGGAAATAACAACAATGCGTTCTTAATACGGGCATTTTTTTATGAACATTTTTTAATCAGTTTTTCAATTCCTTTGCCATAATCTTGCGTACAATATTTTCACCAATTTAAAGAATTTATATATGAATATGCAGTTTTATATTCTTTAAAATTTTATTAACCTTCAATTAGTGGCATATTATTTGTATAATCTTATGGGAAACTAAGGGAAAGAGATGAGAAGGGATTACATTTTTCAATGATTTTTCGCCAGTCTTTAAACATTTTCAGATAATATTTTTTAACCAGCTCATATTTACGCATTCATTACACTTGAAAAATATTCCTTCATTGCAATTAGCTGCGTAATTAATTATTAAATCTTGCGGGAAAATTAAACAATAACAATGCAATCACAATGAAAGAATCACAATTGGAGTATTTACTTAAAGTACGAGCGCTTCTCATTAATGAGTGTACATATACGACAGCCCTTGGCATCCGCAAGCCGTTTCAAGCTGCTTCCTTCAGACATCAGTGCCGTATAAAGGAAAAATGTATTTTAACCTTTCTCGGAAAAGGAAAGATGTCTGAGGAGTGTCGGATGAAAGGATAAAGGGTTGAAGAAATCCGAGCTTGAAATGTGATCTAAGGATGGCTTCATTTCCAAGGGTCCTACCCCATTCACCTGTACCCCATTCCATTTTCCAAGCATCTTTAAAGAAAAAGTAAACTATTTATCAATAATTTCCGTGACATTTTCCTCTGAATATCAGAAAATTCTGAACAGAAGGTACACAATGGAATACAATGGCAGAGAATGTCTTACATTTGAATAGTTTTTTCCCCAATTATGCCAATAATTTTTCCTGGAATCTTTTTGCATTTTTCGCGCAGGTATTTGCGCTATTTGAATCGATTTCTATACATCTATTTTTTTCGAGACCGTCAAATATTTTTCTTCTGTAAAGAAGAAGAGAAATGTGCTTTCCAAGTGAAGAATGTGTTGGTAAATTGTTTTCCCCATTTTTCCAATGAAATTGTTGCTCCTTCATGTTGCACTGCATTTTATTTTTACAGGGATGGATTCACAAGTAGAAAAATAATTCAAAGAAAAGTGCCTATGATATTATTTTATAAATTTTCCAATGCATTTTCGTAAGAATCGTTAGCTCTTTTTCATAGCATACTTTCACGCGCTGTTGGTCAAAATATTTGTATGCCTCATTAGGATTTGTGGCAGCATTTAATATTTGCATATCCTTTTCCCTTTCAGATCCCCATTTTTAGTTATAAGTGCATCCATTTGACCTTAGAATACTTTTGGTTCCGAATTTCGTTTTTGTTGCTGTTTGCACGCCGCATTGCATTTTATTTTCATGAAATATTTAAATTAAAAAACTTCATGGGCGGCCACACAAAATGCACGCAGAACTTCAGCGACAGCTGGCTGAAAAATGAAAGAAAAATGAAAAATCTGAAATGAAATGAAATGAAAATAGTGAGGAAAATGCCTGTGTCTCTTGCTGCTTTCTCTTCCTCTCTCTCCCTCTCTGTCTCCCGCTCTCCAGCTCTCCAGCTCTCCCCCTCTGTCTCTTCTGGGTGTTAATTGCCTTTAACGCAGTGACACTGCACAAACACACTGGCAAAGAGGAAGAGATTGAGAGAGGAATGGCTGTATGGCTATAGGGCTGTAGGGCTGTAGGGGCAGAAGAAGGGCAGACGCAAGTACATACGCCCTTAATGGCGCAGTGGGATTTTTCAACACACACGCACACACACATGAACACTCTCACACATGGATACTCTCACAAACTGAACATATGCCAGAGATACAAACAAACAGACCAAAAAAACACACCGAGCACGATGCTCGGCAGAGGAAGAGCAAGCGGGACAGACACAGGATGGCGAGAGACAGCAAACCGCCACTCGGCAAGATCTCTTGCCGACGCTTTCGGTGAGCCCCCGTGGAACCCCTCCCCCCTCCATTTGAAGCGCACTGCGACCCATGTAATCATCATCATATGCACTTTTATGAGCTGCGTCGCACATCGCCACAGCCAGACACAGGCGCGGGTCACAGTGGGTCAGAATGTCTCTGATGGGTGGAAAAATGTACTAATCTTAACTGAGTGGGAGAGCTTAAAGGATTAACTCTGTTAAGCTCCAATTGGTAAATGATTGAACCTTAATGGGGTTACAAGAGATTACCGGAAAAAAGCCGGAAAATAATAACAATTAAATGCTGTGTGGGTCTTGTGTTCGCTGTGTTCTGGAGCGGTTTTCTATGAAGAGTTTTGACCGCTGGACAGCGACAGAGTCAATAAGAGAATACGTCGGGACGGCTTAACCTCTTCCTAAAATGTTAAAGAAAAACTGAGTGCCTGTGAAGCCTTAAACGATGTGAGTATAGAGGTGCTGCTCAAAGATACTCTAAGACTTTAGGGATGTAAATGGGTTTTCAGGTTCCCTGATATCGTCCAGCAGAAGAATCCCAGCATCGCGGCTTCATTTCAGTTAATCGTAGATAAATATTAATTTTCTTTAAACTCCCATAGTGCACCATATGAGCTTTTATTTCGTTTTATCACGTCGTGTCTCCGGTTTTTGGGTATATTTTTTAATTATTATTATTTGCACAGTCGAATGCATAATAAATATTATTATTAACCCAGTTTCGCAGGCGAGTGTGAGAGTGTTGCCATATGGAGTGTACGTACGTATATTTGCATACACATTTATGTATGCGTGTATGTGATGGTTACATGTGCCTGTGTGTGCATGTGTGTGTGTGTGTGTGTGCAATGTCTGGTGTGATTTTCTCACTTTGCCGCTGCCGCTCTCTTGTTTTTTCCACGAATTTACTTAAATTTAGTGCAATTGAAAAGTTATTCCATAAAGTTTTATGATTAAAAGTTTTTATGTGCATTCTGAGTTGGCTGGGAATTCGTTTTACAAGCGATTGCCCCAAATTGATTTCGGCTTATCCCACCCACACCCACACCCCCGCGCCCACAACCACCACCACAACCATCGCACCTTGCTGATGATTGCACCTTGTTTTCGGTTCGTTGCAGAAATCTCACCTGACGCCAAGGCCGTTATCAGTGGGCCACCGGATCTGCACTTCAAGGCGGGCAGTGCCATAATCCTCAATTGCGTGGTGCAGCAGCCCTCCGTCAAGGACATTGGACCGATATACTGGTATCGGGGCGAGCACATGATCACCCCATTCGATGCGGACGATGGAGAGACATCCCCGACATCCCCCAAAGAGGAACAGCAGCGAAGGCATGGAGCCCCAGAGATGGACTCCTCGCCGAATGATGTGCTCAGCGATGTGGACCTGCAGCGGGAGTTTGCCACACGCATCGCCATGGAATCACAGCTGGGCGACACCCTCAAGTCCAGGTGGGTACAGTACAGGTACAGCAGCATAATTGAGTTGTACTCAGTGTCTCCTTCTTAATCCCGACAGACTGCGCATCGCCAATGCCCAGACGACGGACACCGGCAACTACACGTGTCAGCCCACAACGGCCAGCAGTGCCAGTGTCCTGGTCCATGTGATTAATGGTGAGTCCCTGGGAGTCATTCAGTAAGTGAATGAGTACAGTGCGTCCTAGCCGGGGCTCAGGCTCAGGCTCTGGGCTCAGGCTCAGGTCCGTGCCTGGGCCCTGGGTCTCTTCTGTCTTCCGGCTCAGGTGGTGCCAGTCGAGGCATAAGCCTATTATTTACAGTGCCAGCTCGTTGTTAGTGTACCGCACACAGCCCTACATGCATGTGTGTGGGACAAGCTAAGGTGAGAGAAGGAGAGAGAGAGAAAAGTTCTCTCCTAAAAGGAGCTGACTCTTTAAGCTTAGCCATGGTCCGGTAAGCACTGACTTCCCTTAAGACTTGCAAGAAGCAGTTGGACATTTTGTTAAAATGCAAATGCATTTGGGGGGCTCTTCCATCTGGTCTTTCCACTGCCATAATGTCAGGGTTCCTTCATTCTTTTTACAGTGTTTAAAAATAGTACCTAAAAGTAATTTCCATCATTCAAGAGTAATAACAAAAAAGAAATTGAATAATAGTACTATTGCATTTACTTTACATTCACTCTGTTGAACCATTTTCTCTTTTATGCTTTGCATATTTTAGAACTGATTCGAGTGGCAACTTTATTGCACGCACTGTGCACAGTGCCCCCTCTCTTGCTCTCTCTCTCTCTCTCTCTCTGTTCATTCCCAGGCATGCCCTTTCGGGGCTACAAATAGAGGCATACAGGCCTAAAAACTAAAACTTTCGCCACCCCCACAACTTTGGGTTTCCTTTTGGGTTGATTTTTGTTTGTTTTGGGACTCGCTCGCGTTTCGGCAGGATGCGGGGCGCGACGCGGCACTCCTTGGCGTATGAGTAATGTGGATGAGGAGCGAACAGTCGGAGGAGACTTTGGCGTAGTCGCCATTTTGGCTTTGCATATTTTACACATAAATTAGACAGGAATTAAGACATTTTAAGCTGCGAAATGAGGGGCATAAACTTGACGCCTCTTTTGTCCTCCAATTTCCAGTGTTTTTTATGTCCTTTATGGCAGGACATTCGCAGCAAATTGAAGTCGTCCGACTCCCACGTCCGTGACTTCCTGTCCCTGTCCCTGTCCCTGTCCGTGTCCGAAGTCCTAGTTTTTTTTATGCGATATCAAATGTTAAGCGAAATGTCCAGCACTTAAGTTGTTAAGTTGTTTATTCAAATGAATTTCGTTGTACGTACAGGAATTTGCATTTTAAAGAGCGACTGTCTTCTGGCGTAGAGGCCGCCACTGCTACTCCACTGGCAAGCCATAATAAATATGATTAAATGTCAGAAGTAACTTGCAAAAAGGCACTTAATCATGCCCCACATGTGTGGCACAGGAGTCGACCAGCGCGATGTGAAGGGTCTGGATAGCAGACAGCCCCAGCAAATGGAGGAGACTGCGACTGCGACTGGGACTGGGACTGAAACTGGTACTGTGTCTGCTACCGGGACTGGGACTGGGACTGGCACTGGGACTACCATAAATACAGATAATAAATCAAAGGCAATAAAATTTTAAGAAAAATGATAAGGACCGAGTGCTATCTATAGCTCGGGTTACAGCGAATGGGTTACACTCTACGATTGCTTGAGATTCAGTCCGTTATACTTAGGGAATTAATTGGCAATCAAATAAGACACCCAATACCGATATGACTCCTTTTTCCCTTACCAAAGGTAATGGCTATATCTCTGCTGATCTCAGCATATAATTACAATATTTACATGTTCGTCACGTGATCAGAAAGCTGTGGCACATGCCCATCTTTGGTTCCGTTTGACTCTAATTCAAAGGAGTTGTGTGTACCCCATTATACCCTGCCGTCTAGAGCATATTCCACCCATTACTCATCTCACTCTCCACACCCCCAACAGGGGCTTTAAAAATCAGTGGCTCCGCGAAAAGAGATGGGCATCCTTTTGTGATGAGTCAAAGGAAAGCATTGACAAATGATGCGCCCTGGAATAGCATTTGCTCGGAGCCGCAGATATATATTGCGTATACGCTGAAACACATATGTCATTTATCTAGTCGGGGCAACGGAGGACCCGCACACCACACCCTTGTCACACACACACACACACACTCACACACAGCCACACACAGCCACACCCATCCACCCACTCATAAGTCAGTTTCCGAGCTCCCAACAATTAAATTAAGTTATTTGCCATGGCATAGTTAATGGGGCGGGCGCTGCCACAGATTTGCATACATATGTTACGTAATTATATTCCACTGTTTGTCCAATCTCCCACTCTCTCTCTCTCTCTCTCGCTCTCTCTTGCAGATGAGAATCCCGCTGCGATGCAGAAGAGCGAGGCATTTGCTCTGCCCGGACTCGGCCTCCGCCTGGAGCTGTGCTGGATGTTCCTCTTGGTATTAGCCATCAGTCGTTGAAAGCGAAAGTTCTACCCCAGAAGCATCATCATCATCCTCCTCCTCATCGTTAACTTTGTTATTGCAAACAGCAAAATATAGAGACAGAGACAGACAGGCAGGGACTGAGACAGAGGCAGAGACAGAGAGACAGGGGAAAACACGAGAAAAATTATATGGTTTTTTTCCAGTTGCTCTTCGAGAGATGTTTTTTAGAAATGCTGGCAAAGGGAAAGGCAAACATGGGCATGGTCTCGCTTTCCCTTTTAAGCATAATGTGTTTCCTTTTTAATATTTACATTTCATTGTGCAAAAATGAGACACTGAGCCCCGGAAAATGCAATGGCGAATGCAAAAGGACGGAAAGGCAAGAGGACAGAGGCACAGAAGGAGGCAGACCCGAACCACAGAAGGACAGAAGGATGACACTCTCTGTAAATACCACAGTGATGCCACACAAAATACCCACACACAATGTGTATAGTGCCGTTGAAAAGTCTATGTAAGAGCCACATTTAAGACACTCGTATTATCTGGCTTTTTCTTGGTGATGTGACAGAAGCCCACATTGAAATACTCGTACTATTAGGGATGCCATTTCAGTTTTCTATCATTTTGTTGAGCTGCCAATTTATTTTGCATCTAAGAATATACTTTCTTATTTCCCTTTTTGTCGTCTTGGCGAGTCGATAAGCCTTCCTCGTCAAGTTCCCTCAAGTTCATTTATAACTCTCTAGATAGCCAAAAATGGTTGTCAAACGCAGACTTTCAGCCGTCACTGTATGTATGTAAAAGTGTATTTTATTTCGTTATTCTGCCCCCACTCCCCTCTCTGTCCCTGTCTCTGTCTCTGTCTCTCCGCTCTTTTCATTCTCAATCCTCATCGAGAAGACAAAGCGGAGCGTAACACGCATCGACTTGATAAACATTTCATGCTGTCTTAACAGAGAGAGAGCAAAGCTAACCCAAGGAAAAACAGAAAGAAAACGAAAACGAAAACGAATAGAAAAACCAACACACAGTCTGTGGCTCAAGTATGCAGCCATACCCACACTACTACTACTACCCGAAAATTGTAATATATATATAAAACGAAAAAAAAAATCTCATCAAATAACTGGAAGAACAAAAAACACAGAGAAACAAAGAAAGTAAAACTGTCATCAAATAACAGAAGAGAAAGAAAAAACAAAGCGAAACAAAGAAAGTAAAACTTAATTATAAAAACTAAATTGTATGGAATTTATTTATGGGCAAAATGAAATTTAGTCACGCGGCGGCCCATATTCAAATGAACATGGAAAATGGTAAATGGCAAATAGCAAATGGCAATCGAAAAAGCGAACAAGAAAAGAGACCCAAATGGAATTCGCAAATGAAACGCGAAATCAATTGCGGCAGGCTTGACTAAATTTGATGTTGCACATGGATTGTGGACAGTGTGGAGTGTAGCAAATATATTACGAGTACTCACACTCGCACTCGCACTCATACTCGTATTCGAACTGGTATTCGTACTGGCATTCATATAGGTACTATGGGTAGGCATGAATTTACTACACGTAAGCCAGTAAGCAGATTTTAGATAATTTATGTGATGACAAACCAACTGATAAATAAATCAGCGGAATGAATTCTTTCAACAATAAAATAAAATGAAATGAAACCAAAACATAAACATAAACATGAACCATCCAAAAAATGATTTTATTTCCCCGTGGTTGGGCATCAATCTCTGGTAAGTATTTGCAAAAAGAACAAATTAGGCAAATTCCGAACTCAATTACTGGCAAAACTGCTGTCAAATATGGTTCGGCTTTTCAATTTGATTTGGTCCATGTACATTCGTGTGGCACTGTTCCGGAAACAAAACTGTAAAATAATCATCAAAGCGAAACCCGCAAAAGCATATTTGCTTCCAATCAGAATTCCAGTCGGGCATGTCGATGGCGTTTCCAATCCAATCTACAGCCGCCTCCTCTCTGGCTTTTTCAGCTTTTTCTGCTTTCGAATGCATTTTTTTTGTGTGAAAAACAGAGCTGCACATCAATTGATCTAATCAGGCTATCAAAGCTCTCCCTCTCCCCCTCCCTCTCCCTCTCTCTGTGACGCTGGGTTGTTCTCTTTCAGAGGGGTAGGTTCTCTTCTGACCAAATGCTTGTTACGCAGGCACAGGACGGAAGCAGTTGTTATCCCGAAAAGAAACATTGCACAGGACCTTTTCTTTTGCAATCTCTGCTATATAGAAGTCGCCCTATATGATTGGAAGCCATGCATCAGAAAGAGCATCAATAGCTTCAGCCAGAAGGGAAAATATGGATCGTAAGAGTAACAGAAATCTTTAAATACTTTGAAGAATGGATACGCCTAGCATTAATCACTTTTCTGGGCTTTAGGTACTGAAAACAGCATTTCACGCATTCGGAATTCATGAAATTCATAGCATAAGCGTGGTAACAATTAATAGAAATAATAGAAATAAGCTCTAACCGATAATTATATCAACAGCTTGTATCCCAACGTTGAGCTGCTATCGCTTTAATGTGAAACTTGAAGCGAAGTCTGCACTAATTTAATCTAAACGCTCGTCCAATCATTTGCGCCAGCTTCCCCCATCGTTTGGAGGCTCAAATTTCTGAAATTATAATTGATATTGGGTGCGGCTTCAAAAAGAAACGGCAAACGAAAATATTATTACAACAAAACAGCTCTGCAAAAGTTCAGCGTGCCGCAAGATGGTGCCATAAAAACGCCATTACTGTCTCTACCACACACACACACACACACAAATACACACACATAGAGGACCTGCACCGTCAGCAGCGAAACACCAAACCCACCCACCCAACTGACCCAATTAATGTGCCCATAGCCGCAAGTGTTTTTCATTAGTTTGAATCCGCACGAAGAGATCATCGCCGGTATTTAAATGAAACAATTATGGGCTCCGCACCCGGACAGCCTGCACTTGTTGCGCCTCAGAGGAACCAAGAGGACCATCACCACCACCACCACCACCAGCAGCACCACCAGCAGCACGACAAGGCCATTTAATGTCCGTTCGGATGGAGGTTTTTATTTTAATTTAAACAAACAGAGAAGGACAAATTTGCGGGGCTCCAACATCCAGCATATAGCATCCAGCATACAGCCCCTCGTCATCCGTTGGCGTGGCAAATCCAATTCTGGATATCAATCATCCGCCGCATAGGCTTACAGAAATGTCTTCAGCAGTGTGATATATGAGCCGGTTGTGCTGAGTATCTGGGGGTGGGGGGAGGGGAAAACCAGAGAAACATAAACATTTATTATCATAATCAACGGCTATGGGCAAGAGAGAAGCACATCTCCTCTCATCCCGAACCGGAGCGAGCCATACCGAGCCGAAGGCCGAGAGGGAGGGCGTAAAAAACGGAACCGCAATTGTTTTTGCCCGCTGCGAACGCCGCAATATCATTAAAATCATTTTTCTAGTCCTCGCATCGCATTTGTACCACTCAATGTCGTACAGCACGTCCGCCACAGCAGCGCTCTGCGAAAGAAAGAGTACGGTACGGAGGAATTGCGAAGAAAAAAAAACATCCAACTGAAACTGAAACTGGATCTGGAACTGAAACTGATGTGGGAGGATGATGATGATGATGATGATGCTACACCGCGGAGGGGAGTGCCCGCCTGCCAGATGATGGGTGGGTGTTCTCCTTCGAATGGAGGGTCTGCGAGTGGGAGTGTCGAACCGCCTCCCCCCCACTTTGTTGTGTAATTAAAATTTTATCACAAGTGCAATTTGTGTATGGCACATCATTTTTTATGTCGGGTGCCTGGCTGCTTAATGTTGGGCGTCAAATTGAAATTACAGAAATTGGAAAAAACCAGAACCGAAAAAATAAACCAGCCATTAGAAATGAGTGAGAGGTTATTAAGGGGAGAACCGAATGCAGAGATACTCTTGCAATTGGAATGGGGAAAGCTTTTTGATATGATATTTTAAGGCTTACCAACAGATGGTAAATGGGTTCAGATCCTTGAGGAAAGGCGTAATCGAAGGAGACATTAAAGACAGATAAAGACAGACAAGATCTGTGATCAGATCTACTGCCCAACCCATCCATATAGCAATAGACGGACAGCGCTGCAGACAGATGGCTTCTACAGACTTCCACGGAGTTCACAGCGAGTCGAAAAGACTAGAAAGACAGGCAAATAGCCTCTCATAGGTGTACAGACAGACTCCCCTGCACCTTTCAAGGATAGTCTAACAAATAAATCCAAAGAATACTCTCCTCCAGGACACTCGCAGGAAAAGAATCACATCAGACTGACGATAGACCACCTGAAGGGCCTTACAGATGTACTCGCGGACAATGGGCTAAAGAGCTCATCTCTTGAGGCGCTCCCGGAATGCAAACTGGCAACCAAACCAATGACAACCCTTTTGCGAGTGTATAGAATGCTGAATGAATGATGGAAATGGTAATGGAAAAATGGGAGTGCGACTGCGAGTTGAAATGGGAATGGGGAAGGAGGGGAAGGTGGGGAAAGTGGGGAAAGTGAGGAAATGGGAGTAGTGTGTAGAAGTGGACAAAAGTCTTACTAACACTCTCGCTGACGTGATTGCCGCCGTAGCAGTAGAGGAAGAGCTGCGTTAGGGCCGCGACTGTATAGCAGATGTAGGTTAAGCCGCTCAGCGACGACGTGTTCTGCCCGGCGACGAGCGTGGAGCGTAGAGCGCGGAGCGTGGACCCATGGATGGAAGGAGAAAAAAATAAAAATAAAAGAGACTGAGATAAGAGCCGCCATTAATTGGAGAGAAACTGCTTGTAGTGAAAAAAATGGTAAGAGATTATTTAATATATGTATAATCGTGAGAGTTTTGAAGAAGTTGTGGAAAATGGAAAATGGGAGAGCAAAAAAAGGAAGAAAGAACATCAAAGAAATTGCCTCAAATGGTCTAGGGCTACTTGCGGTCTGAAGTCTGATTGCTTTTCCGTTCCCGTTCCAGTGACATTTTCAGTTGGGGGGAAATGGGGAAAAGTACTTATAATACGATTTCTGCATGTAGTAGAATGCATAAAGCCGTAAGCATGCTCGATTGTACAAGAGTGTAATAGGATTTGCCATAAATAAACTAGTTTCATGTTTTCCCTCTCTCCCTCTCTCTCGCTCTTCGTCCTATTCGCCTCCTCTAAACTTTGTTTTTGTTTCCTGCTCTCCATGGCGGGCAGGTCGGAGAGAGAGTTTTGCCAGATGGCGAGGGAGTGCACTACGCCATTGGTGTTGTTGCATTGACCAGAAACTTGCAGAGAGGAATTAGAAGTTGGGTTGCAGGACTCGCAGAAGAAACCGTTGGATGCAGTGGACTGCAGTGGGATCCTAATTTTTGGTTGACCGATGAACCGAGTACGTTTTTGCTTCGAAATTGCGATATGCCAGCAGAACCTGTCCGCATCCAACATATCTAGATTAATGTGGATTAATTTCAGTAATTACTATGTCTTTCCGTGAATTTTAAGTATAACTCCTGTGTGATTCCTGGTGAATCCCCAATCAACATGTCGAGGCTCTAATCAGCTCTAATCACCTGTGTTCCAATCAGTTGACATGGCTTAGCTTGGAAAACCCATCTCCTGGCCCATCCCCTGACCACACAGGAGCGCCTTACCGTAAAGGCCACACTCCAGTGCAGGGGATGCCGGCACCTTCTACAGTGTCCGCCCTATCAGACCGATCCAACCGATGGATGAGCCTTCCACCAAGACAGAGCAAACCAAGCAGCAGGGCAGCGCAAGGATACCACAAATCAAAGGCTGGACAGCGCAAGGATAATGAGGGGGTGGCCTCCTCCCAAAAAGGGATGGTATCTCCAAGGGAAGGACACCTCTGACATGACCAGCGAGTCGAAGGAAAGGGAGGAGGACAAGAGGTAAAAGGGACACAAATCCTGATAATAGAACTCAAAACTCCGACAGCGTTTTGATCAACTTCTATCAATTGACCCAAAACTTAAATAATTATAATCTGTAGATATATGTATCTGTATTGGCAATTATAATTGTTGCTCAATCTTTTAGAGAATCAATTATTTCATAGAGTAATAGCAGGACAGAGCGCTTCACTGCTGGACCAAATGAAGTGAAATAGGCGTTCGAAATTAGAGATTTTTTGGACTGATTTTTCGTTTTTGAGGAACCTATTTATAGAAAAGTACAAAGGCTTGCTTATAAAAACCAAGCCACATACTCTGACTATCATTTAAAAAAAACCGCATGCAATTTGGTGCACGCGTGGCGGAGATAGCCCCTTACACACACATTTACAAATGTATAGTAATAAACAATAAACAATAGATTTAATAGTATTTTTATATGTTTAGGCACACCTTAAGAAGCTATAAGAGGACACTCTCAGGGGAGACATCCTATATGTCTCGACTGATATTTTGGGCTCGAAAGACTCTCCCCTGCCCACCCGATTCGATTTGAGTACAAGAAGCTATGATATTTTCCGACCTGTTGAAGAACTTTTGAACATTACGAATTTACATAAGATCTAAAAAATGTTTCCTCTTGATTAAAGCTTGGTTCACTTCTCGACTACGATTATGTGGTCTAAACTAAAAGTATTTTGTGGAAGACCTGCTACGAATAGAAGGCACAGGCTTGATACTGATTTTCGTAAGAAGAACCATAGGAGGAAATTCAAAGGAATATTAAAATATGACAGGGTAAAGACCCCAAGGATGAGTGACCAAGTCCACTCGGTCAAAACAGCTCTCAAATCTTTTCGGCATTGAGCTGCCCAAAACCATGGAAAACTTATGGAATGTACAAATCTGACCAAATCTTTCAATTATCCCGCTCTCTAAGCGAATCAATATCAATCGCATACTTTGCCTGCTCCCCAAACAGCAGGAGACATGAACAAGTTTTTCGAAATAGATTTTGCAAACACCTTAAACAGCAGAGGCCCGGAAGGAAAGCAGCGCTAAAGTGTCGCCTGCATTTATCCCATTTGGGGGCAGGAGCCTCGAACATTTTCCAAACATTTTCAGCGGGTTTTCCCGAGCAGTCCGTAGCCAGCGGCTTATGGGTCTCTCGGGCCACGCCGGGGACACCGGAAAACGTGTGAAAGTCGCATTAAAAACTTTTTTCGTAGCAGTAACAATTCATGCGCTTATAAATTGCCACCGGAGAGAGTCACAGTCGCACGGCACGGCAGCCATTGCCAGCCACAAAACAAACAAAAACGAATGCGAATACAAAAACGAAAACGAATCTGAACGGTACGACGGAATACGGCCGGGAAAAGCGGACGAAAAACAGGGAAAAACTTTTAAAACGGCCGCCAAATTCGATTCGACTGCGGCAAGGTGTGGAGGGAGGACGGTGCAGGACGGTGCAGGACGGTGCAGGACGGTGTAGTGCCGGGGCAAGGCTTACCAACATGATGTCCAGGATGGTCGAGCACAGGACGAAAGCGGCGGACAGGAAATGCATTAAAACGATAACGGTAAACTGGCGTGTTAGGTCCGTGCACAAATCGATAATCGCATTGTGCCGCTCGACGATAACGCCCAGTCTCTGGCGAATGTCCACATTCATCGACTCGGTAAAGACCTCGACGGTATCTGCAAGAAGTCAACAGAAGTCAGAGCCCAAGCCCAGGCCCAGACCCAGGCCATTATGCCATCTTCCAGGACATCCAGGACTTCTCACCGCCATGCAAATCGGCAAATACTCGTCGAATGTCCTGCTGCACCAGCCGGAACCCTCCACAGATGTACATGCAGCAGCAGAGAAAGAACCCATCCACGAAGCTGAAGGCAAACACTGTGCATGCCCCGGAAGCGGTCAGCAGCACGTAGGTGAGCGGAAACAGCGGCTGCTGCACGGCGAACGTGGGCAGACTGCAACCAGAGAAGAGAAGGTAAGATACAGTCTGAAGGAGACAGGAGACAGCAGACAGCAGACAGGGAGAGATGATGATGATGGAGCGGTTTATTCAATCTGAGATTCGATTTGGGGATCTACAGTGCGTTTTGTTGATATAAGGCAGATGGAAGTCCCACAAGAGGTATGCAAATCACCGAGCACCACTTTTGCCCTTCAAATAGGTCACCGAATCGAATATTCAGACTATTAAGCGTCCCACAGCCCAAAGTATTTGTTGTTGGATATTTCGGACCGAAAAGTAAGTCTTTTCTGCGCCCCGACAAAGACTGGGTATATTGTTGTTGGACGGCTGGGACGGACCCAGCATCCAAGGCACAGACGAAGCCGTCTACCAGCACCCCGCGCACCTCTACCATGAAGTACCTATCTCGGCGTATCTTTATCAAGAAGTGCACTGTTCACCCTCTTGCATCTCTTGGCATTTTTGTACTCACATGATGTTGAAAGGCAATTCAATTTGTCCCGGCAGCTGGCTCATCCATCGATACAGTCCCATAATCAGGGGCTGAAGGTTGAAGGCGGTATTCGTCAGGGAGCCGGAGCTGAGGAGCAACAGGCTGAGGCGATTGGCTATGGTCGATAGTCCTACCAACATCTGCTGGTCCTCCTCCTGCCGGTGGGACCAGAGCATGCCACGCAGCCGCTGGACCCACTCGTGCCACCTTCTGTGGCTGCCAAAGAAGACGCAGAGCTTTAGCACGCACACGGCCTTGGTGGTGCCGGGGCAGAAGGCCTCCAGTGCAATCACCAGGTTATCCAGGTGCACAAAGCCGTACAGAATCTCGCCCACAGCCCCCACCAGCACCACCACGAGGGCGAAGATGAAAAGGATCTGGGCGTGGCAGGGGCGCGGATGCTGCGGCCAAATGCCCACTATGTGGCCGGAAATGCGAGGTATGCGATAGAAGTGTGCCGCAATGGCGGGCTCTCGGCCGTCAATCATTCTGCGAGAGAGTGTAGATTGAAGAGGAGATGTGGAGTGGAGAAAAGAATAGAGATAACTGAAGTATTTGAGTATCGATGAGCGCGTTTTCCTTATAGTTGAGTGGTCGCCGTCTGAGGGCGAGTGTCAGGAGCAACGTTTCGCTCTTCCTTTTTATATGCTTCCAATTAAGTGAACAGGGGTGAACAGGGTGGGGCAGGCAGGCAGGGGGTGGAATGTGGTGTGGTAGGAGGCAACTTTGGTAAGTTTTTGCCTTTGACTTTGGCAAAAGTTTTAATTGTTTTTATGCTTACGTCTGCACTTACGCTTCTGCCCCCTAAAAGTTAGCTCCTCCCACTTTCCGGAGGTCTATTCTACGCCATCTTCTACCCCTGGATCTATACCTGTCACGCCCCTTAATTATGGCTCTCAGTTACAGTTGGAATATTTTAGTTGTTTATTTAACATTCCCGCCATTGTTTGACATTCAATATTTTGTTTGTTTGTGTATGTGTGTGGCATAACAAGGACAAGGCAAAGGACAGATTCCGCGGACGAAATGGAGACTAATATAATTAATTGTTATGCAGGCGAAACTTTCACTTGCTTTCTCTCTTTCCTCTCCGCTTTCTCTTTCGTTTGTTTTGATTTTAATTGGTGTGACCACGCCCCCCCCCCCCCCCCCCCACCCTTCCGTTCAAACCTCACAAACCGTAACCGCCTGTTTGCCTAAAAGTTCTTAATTATGGGGTTTTTTTTTCAATAGAGAAAAAAATGTAAACTAAAACCGCATTTTGATGAGCTCTTCCAAAATCACTTTCACTTTGAGGGAAAAATTGTTGGAAAAATTGTGTTATATTTTCCTTTAGTAGAGTTATTTTTCTCTTAATTTTCCCAGAGATTTTTTTTCTATATTTTTGGTGCAATTTTTGTAATAGAATGAGAGTCCTTTCGGCCAGATTGGGGCTCAGGATAATCTAAACCAATGAAAGGCTCAATAATGAGAGAATTTCCATTTGCATGCCTAACCAGTTGAAGGGTCTGGGATGTGCGATGTGGGGTCAATTACAGTCACTGCCAATAGTTAACAGACAGGCAAAGCCAAACCAATTAAACACAGGCACACCAAACCTACAATGCACTGACAGAAAAACAGCGAACAAGTTTAAAGAGGCTCGAGGATATTCAGAAGAGAGGAAAACTTTTTCTAAACTGAAAGACCCCATTGAAAAATGTTTAAAAATCGCAAACAATCTCTAATAAGTATAGTCATATGTATGAATAACAATCCTTAAGACTACCAATGGGGAAAATATCTATAAAAATTAGGGGATATTCTGTTTTAGTATCAGTTCTGGATAACCTGTGATAACAGAATTTCGTGTATATCCTTTCCACGGTCATTTGCTATCCATGATAGTAGTAGGTTTCGACCATCCCACAGATCTGTCCGCCAAGATCCCTGCAGTACTGCTGCATTGCTGTTCTTCTCAGTATTCAGTGTATTGAGTATATTCAGCAATGTTTTTCTCAGTGCACAATAGCACTCAAATGGCTGGGCAATAATTGCATTTTATTTGGGGCCACTACGAATAATATTTGACTGCAGCAGTGCTTTGGGCATCGGGCCTCCCAGAATAGACATAGGCATAGGCATAGACATAGGAATGAATGTGGACAAGTCTGTGGACATGGACGTGGGAAGCCAATGCAGTTGAGGTATTTCATTGAGGTCGATCCATTAACTTGCCGCTTCCCGCTTCAGGTTTGTCTTGCATAATGCTGGAGGCCAACCAATGCAGTCCCATTTCCACTTCCACTCCCAATCTTATCCGAGCCCATTCATCACTTGGATGGCAAACACTGGGTAAAGCAAAAGCTAATCCTGTTACAGCAACTGTATCAACGCCTCGCTCTAGGAACCAGGAAGGACGAGGACCAGCAGTGCTATCAATGATGGCCAGTAAGTGGAGCAGACCACACCCACACAGGCACGCCACCCACTTTTGCTGCAGTTTATTTTGCAAGTCTGTGTGACATATATCAACATGCGGAGCGGCTGCACCTGCAGACTGACATCGGCAGCGGCAGCGGCATCGGCATATTCAATAAGCGGCATAACCATAGAGCAGCCAACCATTCAACCATTCCGACGAGCTCTGCCCCTCGCCCCTCGGCCCTCGGCCCTGGCCGGGTCCTGGCCCACACGGCGTATGCGCAACTTGCTGCCGCATAAGCGCACGTCAAGTGTTTGCCTGTGGCCACCTCTGCCCTGGTGCCCTGCTCCACCTCAGCTCTCTGTCGCATTCCGCCATCACTCTCGGACCCCCTGCCAGTGCGTGCTGGAATAAAGTGACCATAAAGCATTGCCTTGATGCTCCTGAATGTGTCTTATATGGCTCCTGCAGCTACAGCTACTCCTGATACTTGGGCCTGGCTGGTTCCACTCAACCACTCAGGCAATTATGTAATATGCAAATTGAAAGATTAAGCGCGTATAGGACAGGGCACACTGAACGTCGAAG
Source organism: Drosophila helvetica (assembly GCA_963969585.1). NCBI lineage: Eukaryota > Metazoa > Arthropoda > Insecta > Diptera > Drosophilidae > Drosophila > Drosophila helvetica. The sequence goes on along the minus strand of OZ018402.1, from coordinate 17,186,750 downwards.
TGGGGGTGCTCTAGGTGATCAGCCATAATACAGGAAACGCTCGATAGACACTGAGGGTGGTTTCGAGGGCCCTTAAGTTATCGATAGAGTGAAAGAAAGAGGTTTAGCCAACAGAAAGAAATGTTAGATTCAAGAGCCGAAACTATAGATACCGCTGTAGATTTAGCACCGTTTCGAAATTAATTAAATTTCTTTGAAATAATGGACCGATGCAAAGTGCAAGCCAGATTTGCGGCAGAAGTTCTTCCTTTATAGCAAATATCATAATACCCGCTGCAAGCTTCTGACAGCACCTGAAAGCTTACTAATCTTTTCCAATCTTAACTTCAGAGTTTTCCATGTAAGACACAGTTTAGTGCAGCCTTCCAGAGTGTCATCTAATCAAGATGTCTCTGCTTCGAGTGTGCACTGTTCCATTGAAGGTTGGGCAAGAGCAAAGTTATTCTGCCTTCTCGCACCGAAGGGAGGGGGGAGTGGGAGTGCCAGTAAATTGATTGCACTACCTTGGATTCCTTGGGAAACTAGGCCCGATTGAGACCCCACACACCCTCTTCACCCTTCCCTGTTAGTTGTACTCGTCACTCAGCTGTCCCTAACGTCAGTGGCAGAGGAGAGGAAGAGTACTGGACAGAGGGCTTGGGGTGCGGATGCCCCGTGGCCAGCCCATTCAGTGTTTGGGTCCTGTTGTCTAGTCGCTTGTTGGCTGTCAGTTGTGGTGGAGGGGGGCGGGGGGAGGCTACGGCTTCCCCTGTGGGGACGTGGGGCCACAGAGCCAGAACTGGCCCTTTTATTAGCCAAGAACGTATAGAAATGAAAGCTTCATTTATTGCCACGACGAGTACACCAATTTTCCATTAAAATTTCACCCCATTTCGGGGTGAGTGTGTGTGTCTCTCTGTGTGTTTGTGTGTGTGTGTGTGTGTGTGTGTGTATGACAATTGCATTTGCGCATTTCCGTTTCCGCTGTCGTTGTCGTTGTCGTTTTCTTTTGCTGCTGCTGCCGCTGGCTCCTGCTTTTGGCAGCCACGAAAGCGGCCTTGGCCATAGCGACACCACCACCAACCCACCAAGCCACTCCCTTCTTAGCCACTCATAAATTGCCAGCTGCATTCATTCATATCTTGGTGAGCTTCCTACCCCCGCCATGCATCATCGTCAGCGGCATCATCTACCCATTGAATTATGCGCCAATAAATTTGTTTGTTAAATTCCTCTTAGCCCCGAATGGAACCCCAAGCCCCCTGCTCCATTCAAACATTTCCTGCCACTCCCCCCTATGTCTGTGTCTGAATCTCTTCTCTAGCTAAATTATATATTTAATTATTCATTATTCTGCGGAAATATGTACCAGTAAATTTGTGGAAATATTTGTTGAAATTTCCAGCTTCAGCAAGTGCGTCATTTTGTCGCCTTTTTGGTGGCACACTGTCGCCATCTCTCTCTCTCTCTCTCCCGCCCTCTTCCTCCTTCCGCTTCCTATCTGGTCGTTCTTTTGTATGTGTTCATTTGTGCATTGATTATGCAACAACAGGATGCAACTGGCATGCAACAGTGCGTATGATTAACACTAAATTCGTACCCTGTCAAAGTCCATAATTCCCACTGCCAATTGGCCAAAAAGAGATGGAGATACAAAACAGTGAACGAGAAAGGCAAAGGGGCACAGGACAGAGAAGGCGAAATGGATATGGAGCTGGAGCTGGAGTGCGTGCCCATCCATTTTTAAGGCTGGGCGCATAATTTTGCCTATTTTTGCAATTAGCCGGAAAATTGATGTTGCCAAATCATAGCTAATTTTCCCCAGCGAGGGGGGATTGAATATAATAGAAATTAGATATTTATGATGGCAAATCAATGGATCGATGGAAATCAGATGAAATCAATTCCAGTGCCTGGAACCAACCATGAGCCTCCTCCCCGCCGATACAACTTAAGAAATATCCAAGCCCGCCGCTTAATAAGCTAAGCCAAACATTTCGTTTGTTTTATATAGTTTATATTATATTTTATCATATTTAAATTAAATATTAGCCGAAGGCCTCGATGCTAGTGGAAGAATCTGTCGTCTAGTTACCAAATTTTCATTTCTATATTTATTGTAGTCTCGGATACAGACCAGAGCGGGGCTAAATTTAATCAACTAATCCATTCTGAAATGGAGTGCAAGCCCAGAAATGCTATAAACCCTTATAGCATACGATTCCGTAATCACATTCAGATTTAATGCTGATTTGAGCCTGCGAGCAATTTACTTTGCATACTAATCAAGATTTTTAACAGCTCATAACCCATAAACAATGAGGATGGATATAAATTTTGACGCTATGCCTCCCCGGATAAACTGCCCTGAAATTATGTTTATTAAGGAAGAACGAAGATTGGAGAAATGCATCACACATGGCGAATCTTCTATGCATAAGTGACACTTTCACCCGTCCCTGACACTTTCACCCGTCCTCAGCCTTAGCCTCAGCCTCAGCCCCAGCCTCATCTCCCCCTTTCTTAGTGGGTGAAAGTTTTTTATGGCGCCACGTAACTCAAACGGGACGAAGAAAAGCGGGGGTGGTGTAAAAAACTACTAAAGCAACCCACGTGAAAGTTATAACTTGGCATTAAATGCGGAAAACGGAACGTGGATAGCAGGGTGCACACACACACACACACACACACGGATGCTGGATGCAAGCACGCTCCCATAGATACACACATTTGCAGCAATAAAATGCAGTTGACTGCAGCGAGAAGGAGGGGCTGAGTGTGGGCGTGTGAAGATGCTATCCCTCTGCAGAAGGAGGCAAACAGCAACAACAATGATGATCAGGGGCAATGTGTTGCACATTTTGGTGGCAAAGTTGCGCAAATGTGTGAAAATTGTATAACGCACAGACAAACACATACACACACACACACACTGTTGCACAAACAAGGAGCGGAGGAGCAAAAGGAAATAAGGGAGACCGGAGGAAGCCGGAACTCGGAACGCGGAGGAACCTTGCAGGACGAGTGTAAAATGCAATTGAAAAATGCCACAGTTTTGCATAAATCAGCAGGAAAGCGCCGAAAATGGCGCACAAACAAGCAACAGCAGCAGGAGCAGCGGCAGCGGCAGCAACCGGATCCGGATGCGGGCCAGGGCACAGGGCACCAATAACAACATGGAGGAAGACGAGCAACAGCAGCAGCAGCAGTAGGAGCTGAGTGGAACAGCCAGGAGGAGGCCAGGAGGCCAGGAGCAAGGAGCAAACAAACATGGCCGCAGGCAACCCGTAAACATGGCCAACATATCTGGGGGCAAGGAAGGGAGAGAGAGTGAAGCGAAGAGAAGCGAAGCGAAGAGCGTGCCATGCAGCCGCAGATATAATTTACTGATAATGCAATTGCCGTTTGAGCAGCGCCAGCGCCACCACCGCCACCGCCACCTGCTGCAATCCCAGTCCGGTTGTCCTTCTGTCCAGCTGCTGTTGATGTTACTGCTGCCTGCCATTGCTGTTGATGTTGCATTCCAGGCTAAGCCAACACCAACAGCAGCAGCGGCAGCGGCAGCAGCAACAACAGCAGCAACAGCAACACAACTTCCTGGAGTCCGGAAAAGCGCTGAAATGTGCAGAAAAAATTGAGCAATAACGATTACGAGTAACTACTCAGCAGAACGAACGGTGGAATGCCCTTTTCGAGAGGGAGGAGAGTCAATGAAGAAGGAAATCACATTAGCCTTGGTTTCATATAAGAATAAGAGACAGAAACTGGAACAGCTGGAGCGTCTGGCTTCGAGAGCAAACCTATCCTTAACAGTCCTTCAAATACTGTCATTACATTGATCCTTGAGGCTTCGACTCTTGCTGAATGCTTTCTTGGGCAGCTTTACGATCGAGTCTCCTTAATCCTAAATGCCTTTTGGACGATCCGCTCTCAGTCTTTTATCGTGAAACCAACTTAGTGATGGTGGATTGCTTTTTATTCCAAGAACTGTTTGTCGAAAGAAGTGCTTTATGTAGAGAAAGCTACTCGTGAAATATCAACATACAGGCACACACCTGAATTCACCTATTTCGAGTATTAATTAAATATTAAATCCCACTTAAAAACCTTTACTCAGAAAAGTCCTTCACCTTCAGCAGAGGAGAGGAGACCCTCCAGATTCCTCCTTAGCATTCCTCAGCAAGGATTCATTACAGTGAAGTCTGGCTTAGCGTAACGAGCTAGTTATTGCCCAGAGAAGAGCAGCCTGTCAAATATATAGCGAACGCGGCAAAAACTGCATAAATATTGCAATGCCATGACTCGACGATGCCTGCGATGCCTTGGTCATGCTGCAGTTGACATTTTTCCTCTTTTCCCCTCTTTTCCGCGACTAGAAGTTGAGTGGTGTGGAGTGGTGTGGTGTGGTGTGTATAGAAAACAGTTCAGTCAGCGAGTCGAGTCAGACCGAGGTTGGGCTTTGCTACGCATACAAATTGCATTTGCTTCCGTTGCGGGATTCCAAATTAAAGCACTCTCTCTCTCTCTCTCTCTCTCTCTCGTTCCCCTATCCTCGAAAACTTAAACTTAAAGCAGAGTTTGCACGAGTGCCAGAGGATTGAGGAAAAAGAGCTATCGGTGAACTTTGAAATTAAGAGGAAAAAAGACCATAAGAACAACAAAAGGAATGACTTTCCATTAGAGTGAAGTGAAGCAAAGGGAAGCCAGAGAAAAAGTGTCGTTTGATTTTCAGCGATTCCCTCTTTATACGAAGGAAATTGGCAAAACAAAGAGGGTTTCGCCTGTTGTTTTTTTGCGCGAGTTGTTTTTAATACCCTCTCGCAGGGAGTATAGACAATAATAGGCAATTTTGAACCCTATGAATCAACAGTCAACATGTAATCCATTTGTATATCCATCCGTCCATGATAGGAAGCTTTGAAACTTTTAAGCATAAATCCTTGCCATTGTATCATCATATATATGAGTTGAAAACCCCGAGATAAAAACACTATATTACTTATACGGCTTTCAGACCATAAATCATTGGAAATTCAGACCTTTGTAAGAATTCTTTCATAAAGCATTCATTTTACCTATGTATACAACTATTTCAAATCACAATTTTAAAGGGTATCAATCCCTTCGACTCTTAAATAAATCCCCTAATCCTGGTTTTTTCGCGTATTGTTTTTGTTTGTTTAACAATTGAATGACTCTGGAAGTTTCTTTACGCGTATGTATAGGTCCTTAAGGGTACTAGCACTAGTACTAGTACGAGTATATCATGTCATGTTGCCTTCAACTTTAAGCCCTGCTCGTGGCTAATTAACTTAATTCCAGCTTCCCAGCTTTGGAAATTCTTCATTAGCTGGAAGTCAAACTTTACGATATGCGATTATTTCAGTCCAGTGCCTGGCTGCGCCTCTACAGCCAGCCGCCGCCTGCCTTTTGGCCTTTCAGGCTTTCAGCCTTCCTGCCTGACGAGGTGAGTGTTTGTTTTATGAGAGAAAATAATGGGCACTGTACTCCCTCATGCGGCACATAGGCCCACCCCCACACCCAACCCCACCTCTTCACCGCAGAGCATAATTGTTTTGGCCCGAGTTGGCAGCAAGTTTTAAAGGTGTGGTTGGTATTCATACAAGTACCCCCCAAAAAGTACACCAGTTGGGTATATTGTGTTCTTAGAGGTGCATGCGACTGGCAGAAGAAAGTACCACGTACCCACTATGCTATTTCTGTTCGGTATTGGGTCCAAGATTTTATTGAAAATACATATATTCGTGTTGGTTTTTGTTCATTTTAAAACAGGGGTCGGCACGCATATCTGTACATATTTTTAGTGCGTTTGTGTGCGTAGACAGCAGGAAAAACGGGACAATTGGTGCATTGGTGCCAACCATTGTTAAACACGTGTACGTGAGCGGCAGTGCAGCAGCGGCGCACTTTCCTAGGCCCTCGCCGACCACTGTTATAAAGTGTGGAAAAAGATGTACGTTTTGGATCTCAGTAGAGGTGGATATAAAGTCGCAAAGGTATGACAGCTGTCGATATTATATATCCGTCCTGTATCACAGGTTAAAGCCTTTGAAATACGCGTATTGAAACAATTTTTCTTTTTCACTTTTACATTAAATAAAGATGAACCAACTTAAAAAATTAAGATCACTTTAAAATGACTGAAATTAGCCATCTTATAGACCTTTAACATAGCCAAATGTCCCTATTATTTTGTCACATGACTGCAGCTATGAAGAGCATTTTATCGGTTAAAAAACATATTTTCTTTCGATTGCCAACGAATTTTATAATTGTTTTTGAAAATATATCAGTCTAATATTACTCATCGGAGTTTCTGTGTTATTCTGAATGGATTGGATCCCTTTTCAAGCGTATGTTAAACTTCAATTAGATAATTTGCCACCAGCTCCGCAACAACTAAATCTGATTAGTGGGAATCGTCATAGTCTAAATAAATATTTAATGTATGTATATCCTTTCAACTTATTTGGTTACCGCCCAAAGATGCCATACACACGCTCACTTACCTTCCTCTCCTTCACCTGTCCTGTACACTGTACACCATACACAACATACATACATACATATGTAGTATACCATATGTATAAGCCCCACCCTCGATTCCAAGTTCGGGGGCGAGTTATGACACTCTAGTTCGGAACAGATAACTATTTCGCCAGAGTCTGGAGAGACTCGGAACTAACTATAATCTTGGCATTTCCACAACAAGAACTGACACACTCACACACACACACACGAACACAAAACATTTTCTTTAGCTTTAGCACGGAAAATGCATATTTTTGTGGGTATACTTAGGGTTTTCGGGGAATAGTAGGTATGTTTTTGCTTCAGTTGTTGTTATTGTTTAATTTGCGCAAAATGTTGTCTGTTTTCTTGGGCCGTGGTGGGGGCGAGGGCTGGGGCGGGGGCTGGTCTTCTGGCGAGGGCATTGTTGTTTTTGGACTGGAATTTGCATTCAAAATTTTGCATTGTACTACTGTTTGTTGTTGGCTTTCACATTTCCATTACACTAATTCATGTATTTTATTACACTTCCTTGCTTGCTTGCTTGCATTTGCCTTGCCTTGCCTTGGATTTGCCTTGGATCTGCAAAAGGCTTTAAACATTTTGTGGCAATGAAAATAATTTATGCAGCAGCTCACTGTTTAATTGCCACACAATGTACATACATATATGTATGTAATATCTGTATATATGTATATATAGGAGCTGCAACAGTTGCAAGTCAGGCGCCGTCTCCGACCGACGCTGGGGTTTGCATATCTTCCAGCTGAGTAATATGATTATTAGTTCCACTCTGGGGCACAAACACTGTGGCATTATAAATCGCACCCTCTAGCAGAATCCAACTCTCCTTTCTCCTTCCTCTCCCTCCACCCATCATCCGCATCAACAACCTTGCAGTCCTGAGATCTGAGACCCGACCACTAAATTAATGCCAATCCACAAGCAACTCTTCTTCCCCACCAACCGCTGACTGACAATAATTATGAAGCGGAAAAAGTTAATTTTTATGAGGGTTCCCCTTAAAATACACTTATATCATTAGCCGTATAATAAATCAGGAATGTGGCGTTGAAATTATATTGCTTGTTTTTTACATTACATTTAATAGCTTGTGGAGAACTGTATACAATTTACTTCTTCAATTGAATAAGGTACAAAGTAAAATACAATTTAAGGCTATTAAGTTGAGATCTATTCCACTTTTTGTTTGATTCTTTCATTTATGATTTAAATTGAATTTAAAAATCTAAAAATATTGCCGTAGGAAATTGTTTTAGAGCTTGCGTAGTTTTGTTAGATTCGTTCCGCTTGTCCAAAGAGCTATTCTCTATTGGAAAGAGTACAGCTGTTGCCAATGATTCATTCAAATGTCAATTACATGAACTTAAATCCAGGCCATGGGATCAAGGCAGTGGCAGTACACGGGAGGAGGGGCGGGGCTTAAAGTGGTGTACAGTTGACAAATTCAATTAAATAAATCTGGGAAATTCAAGGAGGAATAACTAAGCTGCAAGCCTGACATTTGGCTCAAAGTGAAAATTACGAAACACGCAAATATTTGCTTAAATTAAGCTCGTATGAGATTCAGTTGAATGTGAATGTGCTGTATGGGCTGTATGTGCTGGTGCGTTTGTTTAACTAACTCTTTATCTCCCCGAGAGGCTTCCTCAAGCAGCCTGTCTTGGCTACAGTGGAATCCATAAGATGGCGCCATTGCTTCAGCTTCTCCAGTCGCTCTTGTATCTCCTCCATTGATGGATACAGCGGCAACTGCAGGGATCTGGGGCAGCTTCCTTCGAACACCAACGAGTACTCAAAGTCCCGCACGTGCACGTTGTATGCTTCGGTGCTGTCCATTAGGTGCCTGCGCGAGCGCTTCCATCGCAGCTTGGCGATGCTCAGACGCTCTGAAATATCCTGCTGCCGCCGACGGTACACCTGCAGTTCATCGGAGCGCTCGGCGTGCATATCCAGCAATCTCGCATAATCCTGGTAGCTGCACCTTTGACTTTTAACACGATCCTGCAATGATTGCAGGATTTGCTTGTTTCGCCAGGTTTCAGTGCACAAATGACTGAACTTGGGCTCATAATCTGAGCACTCAGCCCTTAATGACTTCAGCTTATCCTTGCAGTTGGTTAGCTCTTGCTGTAGGCTGTCCTTTCGTTCCAGCTGCTGCTGATCCGCAACCGTATTCAACTCAAACTCCTGTTTGAGCTCTAGTTGTAGGGTTTCCAACTCCTGCTGCAGAGCAACGATATCATTGGAATTGCAGCATTCCTTTAGTAGTTCATTTCGCTTTTGTTCCTCTAATTGAACGCCGTTCTCCGCTTTTTGCCACAGATGGTAATCCCTCGCTATCAGCACAAAGGTTTTCTCATCATTCGACGGGTCTACGACAAAGGGAAACTCGCAAATCGCATCCCTTTTTGTGCCGACTGCAAAATCCAATAGAAAGTCCAGCAGGTCCAGTACATGACCGATGACATGCTGTGTTCCAGGCATCAGCAGCCAGGTCCTGTTCACCTTCTTGGGATACTTGAGCTGCTGCAGAGCATCCATCAGCTGCTCCGCATAGCAGGCCTTGCTCATCGACCCCACCGTGACCCCAGAGAGGGGCAGCAAATGCCTCACAATGCTCACAAAGTCCGCAATAGTCATCTGGCGCAGCCGTCGCACCGTACTGCTGCCCCAACCCTCCAGCTCGTGCTGGAGATAGGCTGAGAGCCTTTCCAATTTCGGCCCCACCAACTCCTTGCCCTGCTCGTGCCGGAACTCCAGCCGTCGCTTTGTTATGCCTAACTTGGTTATGTGGGGTGCTGCAGATGTGGATGTGTCCGGCAACAGCTGCTGCTTGGGATACGAGAAACCAATGGAGGGCACCAACAGCCTGTTTGTGGTGATGCCTGGTATTGGGGATTTGTGATTTCGGCGACCTATTTTCGATGCGGACGCAGGGCGACTACAGCTCTCTCTCTCATCCCTCCTACGCCATCGCTCCAGCAGTTCCTTGGTGCGCACTGGTCGCGGCTCTGAGCAGGGTATGACTGCGATGCTGGGACAGCTAGGGTGTAAACAATTTTTGGCATCAAACTTTGCTTTGTCTTCCACATTGTTGAAACATTTTACATACCGCATCTCTGGTGTTCTGGGTATGTCTCTACTGTCTATGTCTGTCATGTTTCCGCATGCAGAGGATGGTGTACGGGCTGCTCTGGATGCAGACGAGGCCTGTCGCTGTCTCTCCAGCAGTTCCTTGGTGCGCAGCGGAAGCGGTTCCAAAAATATAGTACTTTTAGTAGTGGAACTGCGGAAAACTCGAAAATATTACAATATTGATCAGCACGTACGCGAACTATCACCAACCGCATCTCTTGAGTTTTTTGTTGGCCTACTTTGGATGCAGAGGATGATGCTGTGCGGCTCGCCTGCCGCTGTCTTTCCAGCAGCTCCCTGGTTCGCAGAGGACGCGGTTCCGAAATCAGTGCAAATCTACCGGGAGAACTGCTGAAAACTCGAAAATATTACATTGATTTCCACGTACACGAATTGTTACCAACCGCATATCTGGTGTCCTGGGTATATCCAACAAATCCGCAGTCCTTCTAGGCATATCCATACTCATTTTAGGTGTTTTTGAATGTAAATTCTCACAATAACAAACAACAAACACAAACGATCGACAGCTGTCGATAGATGATCATCCTTGTGAATGGCAAATTATCGGCTACAATGCTCTCGATAACAATGCACACTTGCTCGCCGTTAAATTCAAATGTTGAATTTAAATGATTGCACATCACGAGGCATTTAAGCAAAAGGGCCCACACAAAACGATGCAAATATGCTATGCAATGCAATGTGCACTGAAACAATGGCATATCCATGGAATTTGGGGTCTGGTTAACTGCATTTTCAACCAATTATGGGCCGAACTGCGCTTAACTTTTATGAACTTTAAAAATTGTATCCGTTGGCAAGGCAACGCGAAACGCCCCGGTCCCACACAAATGCATAAATCATGAATGAAAGTGAAAATTGGTTGCACCTACCAGGTGCTCCCAGGTGTAAAGGGCACACACCTACACACAAACACTCTCCTCACACGCTGAGAGGCGGCCACAATGCCATCATGGTTCTTGCGCTTTTTGGGGGGCATAATTACAAAACAATACAAGCGACGGGGGCCTGCAGCATCCTGGAGCCCGAACACCATTCCATTCCCAGCGGCAAGCAACAAGCACCAGAACCAGCAACAACAAAAACAACAACAACAATGGCAAAAGGTGTTCCGTATGGTTTGGGGCGTGGTTGACTTTTTATCTGTGTTTTGGTTGTTGTTGTTTCGACTGCTGCGTTTTTGCAATTTAACCACAATAAATAATGGAGAAGCTTGTTAAATTTCCCTTCCCCTTCCACCGCACCAAACTCGGGGTAAAATGTAGGTTAGGCCACGCCCCTTGTAACTATAACGATGATGTTATCACTGGGTCTTCCCTCCATTTGTGGCTGAATTCTGCAACCGATTTAGTGGCTGGTCCTCGACCTCTGGCATGGAAATTTCAGTGTTTTCCGCGCATATTTTGTGATACATTTTAATTGCGAGAACATTATAAATGCAATGGCAGGCTGGCGCATACCAAAAATGCGCTTAAAATAATTACATTTATTGCCGCATCAGCACATTTCGAGGCTGACTAAGCATATGTCCGGGAGTGGAGCCCCCGGGGGGCTATTCGTCAAAAAAACATTGCAACACCGTCTCCGTCTCGTATATCACTAAATAATTTTGCATTTATTTTATATAATACAGTACACATTGCATTAAACTAAATAAAATCTATTTAATATATATCATATATATATGTATTCCGTACATAATCAACGCTCTTTTACAACACATTTCTTCTTCGCTCACATGCAAATATACGACGAGTATAATCATTATCATTATAGTACCCTTGCAAGAGGGTATTATATATTATTATATATACGTATACATACATATCGCTCCCGTTGATCCGCTCCTTCCTCCTCTTTCACTACTTTATTAGCTTTTTGTTAACAACAATTTTTGCTATTTGAATTCATTATTGATTTAAGTGTATTTTGTTTGCCTGTTTAAAAATCCTAAACATATTTTGTTACGGTTTGCGGTGTGTTTCTTCGGTGTTCTTCATCTCACGATATCTTGTGCCTCTTCTCTCTGTTTGTCTCTCTGTATTTGTGTGGGATATATATATTTAAAATATAGCTCTATATATATCTATATAGTATTTGTGGTGTCAGTGTGTGTGTATACGACGTTAAACAGTTGAACATTTTATAAACAGTTCCGCCTTGGCGGCTAGTAAACCCAAGAAATTTCCCCTTCCTTTAACAATTTGCCTGTGTATACCTTTTTTCGTGTCAAACTATTTACAATGCAATTATAGGGCAACAGTAGGTGGGGGCAAGGGCCAAGGGTTTAGGGCTCGTTGTAAAATTGAACTAGAAGCAAAGGATCAGAAGCGGTGGAGTGGTAGGGGGGTCGTTGCAATCTTATGGCAAAATACTCAACACTCGGATGCGATTGCGGGGCGTAAACAATTATAGATTACAGATCTTTAGGTGGTAGCGAACATAGGAATTATTATATAGACACGACATACAAAATGTGCTCCTGTGTGTACACAATAGTAATAGTAATAGTAATACATATACATATTTATACGTAAACGTAATAATAATAACAGTAACTATATCAACGCAACCATGGACGTTCGTTCACAAGGATATGAGGATGGGTGTATTGGGGGGGTGGGGGGCGGGGGGAGAGGCGCTCAATTGGAATTAAACATTAATCAACAAACCGACCACAAATCAACTGCCACTCATTCCTGGCAGAAGCCCTCAGTCTCCTCAATGGCAAAGGTCAACTTCTCCACCAGCTGGTCGTAGCTCTTGTACGGCGGCAGATCCAATCGATTGAAGCACGTATGCGAGCGCGGCAGCCACGTCTCCTTGCCCACCTTCTCGATGCAGAAGCGTTGCGGCCCATTGGAGCCCATCAGCTCGGCGAAGCCACCCACAGGGACACGACACGTCCCCGTCACAAACTGCAGCAGACGGGCGCGCTTCTCATTGTCCGTTTCACGTACAAACTGTGTGGAATGAGATACACATGGATTGGATTAGTAGAGAAACAAGAAGCCCTCTGGGGTTCACTCACCTGCCAGAACCAGACGACCTGCTTGGAGTTGCGATTGTAGTGCCTGTAAATGGTATTGCGCTGCCAGTCTTCGACATCCACATCCTGCATACCGCACAAGATCAGCTCCAGCTCGCGCTCATCAAAGTACTTGAGCCACTCCAGGGGTACAACCTCATTGAAGCCCTCCAGGAAGGTTTTAGTCTGCTGTTCAATGCCACTAAAGAGCAAAAATAAAAACAATTCAAATATATATACATTTTCGTTCATACTATCTGATAAGTTACCGTGTCATCCTCCATTCTGTCATAAGCGTTATGTATTCCTCTTTGTTCTCCTCGTTGACGCGCTCCTTCTCGCCATTCTCCTTCAGCTCGTGATGGATTATCTGTCCCAGGACTTCAAAGTCCACGCTGAACCACAGCTCGAGGCCACACTCATCGATGTTGTTGTCCTTGACCCAGATGAGCGAATTGTAGAATTCGGGATCAATCGTTTCGATATCCTTGATGGTCAGCTTCTTGTTGAGCATCCGCTTGTAGAAGGGCATCGTAAAGCCGCTGTAGATGAACCGTCCATGGTACAGGGCCATGGCAATGAAGCGTCCAATGAACTTGAAGTACTGCAGATGATCGGGATTCACATAGGAGGCGGGATTGATCTGCAGACTGTAGTTGTTCTTGTTGGCATACTCGAACAGGCAATACATGGGATTGAGCACCTCGTGCGACAGCAGGAAGAACCACTCCCTGGACACGCCACCGTAGTCGAGGCCCTCCTCGCCGCGAAAGATTATGTACAGGCGGCGACGCAGCTCGTAGGCGGGCAGGCGCATTATCTGGTGGTACGAGTCCTCGAAGAGCGTCTGCCGCGTCACCGTAATCTTGATATGCGATGGGAGGGCATTGCTCTGGCACAGGTATCGGAACTGCGACAACTTCCAGCGGAAGCTGCGCTCATAGGCACGCGGAACGCCATACACACCTTTCGCGCCCTTGGGTGCACCCGGACGCGGATCCTCGAAGGTGGTGCGTCGCGTATTGTGGTCCACAAAGAAACGCTCGCCCGCCGCCGTGTAGCGTATCTCCCAGCCGGGGGGCAGGGGGCCCTCGTTGATCAGGCTCACCTCCTGGCCCTGGGTGCGTGGATCCTCCCACTGGGTGGTGCGATTCTTGTGGTTCACAAAGTACACACGATTGTCCGATTGCACCTTCTTCTCCCAGCCATCGGGCAGCACACCCAACGCGTCCTCATCGTCCTGCGTCACCTGGGCGGTCACGGCCGTCGGCTGCTGCTGCTGGGAGTACAGGTACCGCTGGTTGCCCTGCGACACCACATGCGCGCGCTGTCCCTGCCAGTGCTGGAAGTGCATCAGGCGCTCGCTGTTCGGCCGCTGCCATGTGGTCTTCCGTGTGTTGTGGTCTACGTAATAGACGCGTCCCCGCCCGTCCTTGCGTATCTCCCAGCCGGGCGGTAGCGGCGTGGGCTTCTCCCAGTATGTGGAACGGGTATTGTGATCCACATAGTAGCGACGTCCGTACTGATCCAAGCGTATCTCCCAGCCAGCGGGCAACGGCTCATCATCCGCCGGCTGTGGCTGTAGTTGGGGATCTGTGCTCTGACTCACAGGCAGTCCAATGCCCGCCTGCTGTTGTTGCTGCTGATCCATCGGTACTCCTGGCCCCGCTGGAATGTAGACACCAGCTGGCGGGGGTGGATTCTCTGGCATCACTCCATTGGCATAGACCTGGGTCATGGGTCTGGGTTGGGGCGCCACAACGGGTGCTGGCGGCTGTTGTGGATACGGTGCTGTCTGCGGCACAGCCGCTGCTCCTCCTCCGCTTCCATTGACCATCCTCAGAGGTTGCTGCTGCTGTTGTAGCTGCTGCTGCTGCTGCTGCTGCTGTGGCATTGGCTGCTGTTGCTCCCACACTGGTGGTCCTAGTATGGCCGCTCTGGTATCCACACCATTCGCTCCAAGAGAACGATTGGCGAGTGTCTCCGGGTTACTATTGCTATTGCTTGAACGCAGCCGCATCCTGGCCCTCACTCCGCCGTAGATCATGCAGCTACGACCAGCGGCGGCTGGATCGGTTAAGGCCGGATTCACCGCCTGGACGGCATTGCCATTCTGTTGGACCTGCAGCTTGCTCATGTCCAGCTTCAATCCGTTGAGTATGGCCACAAGTTCGCCGCTCTTGGTCTGTCGATTGTCCGACTTGGAGGTGACAAAGAGATCGATGGTCAGCTCCAGGAACTCACAGCGGCCGTTGTAGTGCTGCAGGATGTGGGCTAGATTGATGATGCGCTCCCCCAGCATGGCATCCTTGCGGAAACTTGAATGATCCAGCACCTTAAAGTGCAGCGTGGAGTTGGGCGTGATCTGCAAAGAGGGAAAATGGATAAGAGTTTTCCTCATTTCAGGTATATTTCGTTTACTTACCAGCACTGTAAACTCTTCATTCCACTTGGGGAGATAGCTATTCTTGACCTGATCCGTTTTTCGCTTACTTTTGCTATCTATGAGTAGCTCCACATAGGGATTTGGCTTGAGGAAGCCATTGTTGCGCAGTGAGGCCTCCTCGACTGCAAAGAAATTTTGAATTTTGAGTACTTGGATTGAACTGCTTGCTGAATGTGGGGACTCACTTGTCACGCTTAATTGATGATATCCTTGATTGGCAGCACTGCCGCCACCGCCACCACCACTCCCATTACCGCCGCCACTGCTGCTGCTCAAGCTGCTGTTGCTGGCACTGCTGTTGCTGCCACTTGCGGCCCCTACGGTGGCTGTGGCCACGCCGCAGTTCAATGTTTGTCCGCCCTCGATGATGCCACCTGCACCGGAAGCTGCACCTGCTGGCAGCCCATTTCCATCGGCCATTTGTGTCGCTTTTTGTGTGTGTGTTTCGTCGTCTCCTCCCGACTGGCGTCTAACTCCTGGCTCCTTGGACACGCTGCTCCTTCGGGGCCTGCAAAATGAAACACACTGAAAATGAGAACTGTTGAACGAATTTCGTACCAAAAAAAGCCCCCAATTGATAACAACTGATAAGATTGGGAGTGACTATGGAGGTGAAGGCACCGCTTCAATGAGAGTTCAAGGTTCTTAATATATATATATATAATTGTAAGGTGCATTTTCAGGAACCAAACTGACTTCCGTTGCAACAAAGTTACGCTGTGAAAACTGGATTATTCTTTTTTTTTGGCTGATTTACTCTTTAGATCACGTTAAGGCTTTAATCTTCTGCTCTGCCAGCTTTGGAGATAATTAAAGCTCTGTATATCATTATGAAAGCGAATACCGATAAGATAAGCACTGTTTAACTATAGTAGATGTATGTACATTTATACGACAGTATGGCCTATGGCCCCACACAAGAAATGGCCTTCACTTTTAATATTTTTTTTGCAAAGCTCTTCTTTTTGGGTGAAAGAAAATTCCCCCTTGGGTTTGGGATTTCCTCGATTATTCGTTAGCCAATCAGGCCACAGCACATGCCACAGGGTACAGTGCGTGCTATACATATAAGCAAAGCATAGGGGTAAAATGATATCTTAGAGGAGTTCCCTCTTGGGTCGGGCAAGTAGAGGAAACTAAAACCATCCACAGACTAATACTTCTGAGACGAACTGTCTATAAACAACCGATAAAGCCTTAAGTTTTTCCCATTACGAACACCACATCGATCTATAGAAAGTGAAACCTTAAGCTCTCCCCCTCCCTCCCACTTACAGCTACAGCTACAGTCCTGTGAAGCACCGCCCCGCGTGTTATTAATTTTTCGCCTTTAATTTGCGGCTGTCATGGCTCACAATGTATCTACATTTTCCCCAGCCGATGGGCCTGGCCGGCCTGGTCATCCATAATTTTGATAGCAAACACCCAGACACGCCGCAAGCAGTGCACACAGCACACAGCAGACAATGGACATACACAATAGATTGTATAATACTCCGGTAATGCGGGGACTGATGGTGTGACTCATCAACAAAATGGGGGGAGGGAGGGAAGCAACGGTAAACCGTATACAGTTTCGATTGTTGAATGGACATTGCATATTGCATATAGCATATTGATTTGATTGGTGTTTCGTTTGCCTTTGCTGTCTGGTGGCTGCTTCTGTTGTTTGTTGAATGCACAATGGTCGGCGATATCGCCTCAAAAGTTTCCTGAGAACACGTGAACAAGTGTAGCCAGACGACGTACACGTATGTACATAAACTTTTGTGGGTGAGTTTGTGCCAAGTGCCAAGTGCCAAGCAACGACGACAGTTTGTTCAATTATGAAAACGGTCAACTGCGCTGAGAGGCGCTAGAGACAGCTGTGATTACATTTGCAGAGAGCTTCGAGCACAGTCTGCTTGATTGGCTGATATTTAATGCAAACAGCGGGAAGGCACATAATTTAGAATGCAATTAGCACTGGCTTTCGCTATGCTTTGACAGCTTTATCTTGGGCAAATATTATGTGCAGAGCATCTTATCAACAGAACAAAATGTATAAAATACAATTCATATAATAACAATAACAAAAACCGCTCTATATGGGTGTTAAGTAGAATCATTGTATTCTTTAGACATTCTTTTGATGAGAAATATTCATATGAATAGGGAAAAACTACAAGATTACTAGGAAATGAGAGGAAAGAAGGAAAAGCTTGCACAAGACACGTGACCTTCATTTCGATTTTATTATGTATCGGATTGTAATGATTTTGGGTAGATCGGTACATAGATAATGGCTATAGCTTTTCCTCGATTTGGCGAGAGCTAAAAACAAAGCTCAGCTAGATTGCGTGATTCATCTGGGATTCAGAAAATTCTACAAGCGAAATTTTGCTTCTCTAGCAATAATAGCCTTCCGTCTTTCGACCGAAATGTGATCCTCCTGATTGCCTGATACATCTAAATATTCATAAATAATGATTCATAACGCTCTAGATTTCGCTCTAGTTTGCAGAATATTCTGGAATCCAGATCTAGTATGAGTGTTGCATACTGCAGAACCTAAACAATATACCCTCAGATATACCGCTTACTCCGTAATGATGATAATAAATACTTGGAACAAAGAATCGAAGAGTCGCCTGATAGGGGACGGGACTTATCTGTGAGGGAAGCACAGGCGGCGGCGGCCATTATGGTCAGAATGATTGCTGCACTAGCGGCAGGAAAAGCGAAAATGTGTAATCAGCGAGGCGAGACGCAAAGAGAGAGAGAGAGAGCGACAGACACAAAAACAGTTGCAACAGCTGTCCAGGTTCCGTAGGGCCCAGAGGGGCTGAAGTTGTCAATAAATCAAGCGACAAAATGCATTTTCAGCGGCCGGCAGGTTGGGGGTGCTGGTGGTATCAGCGTTAGTGCACCTGAACTACACACACACACACATATACTCTATTAACTTGAACTTCCATGACGCTGCCGCCTGTCGCTTCTATATAGAAATAGAGTATCGACCGATTGGTACACGCACCAGCGCACTCACACTTGCACCCACACACCCACACATACGACACTTACAATTACAGTTACAAATATTCGTGGTCATGTAACGCACGCCAAAAAAAAGCTGTTCCCTCGCTCACTACATATGCATGCATACATGTGTGTGTGTGTGTCACTTTTGGTTTGTAATTGAGGCAAAGGTCGCGGCAGGGTATGTACCGCCCGATCCGGCCCTAGCCACAAACACCAACGCCTTGGAGAATGTTAGCCAAATGGAAATTCCAATGCACAAAGGTGTTTTGCATGCCCGCAAACAATTTCCATTTTCATGTGTACTAACTGGGGGTCTGGCGTTTTTTTTCACGTTTTCTTCTACCTGCGCCTTCTTTTCCTTCGTCTTACCTTCTTCTGGCGCTGCTGCTGCTGCTCCTATAATTTGTCTGTGTGTGTGTTCGTGTGTATGGCTGGTTTAGTTGTTGGTGGGTTCTGGGCCTGGTTTTCTTGGCTGGTTTGCGTGGCGTATTTGTTGCACGTATATCCGCAAAGCAGATGGTTTTCCGCTGCGTACTTGCTGTTGTTTGAATTTGTAGAACTAATAGTTTATTTGTTATTGTTTTTTGGCTTTGCAGACAGTAGGATTTATACGATAATATCGGTAACGATAATATGCAATATTTTTGTCGACGATTACATCAAACATCGATATTTTTAGAAATATCGCTCAAACACATAATTTTATCCGATTGATGAATCAATTTTCAACAGCAGTTAAGGTAATTCCTGTTATTCAATTGTGAATAAAATAAAATAAGCACTGGTTAGGTTTAGGTGATTCCTGTTATTTGATGTGTATAAAACAGGGTTTAAACGAAGAAAGTCAACAAAAAAGTCCCTTTTGTACGTGACAACTACACGGTAATTACACATTTTCTACATATCCGCAACATATTTACGGAATATGGTATTTGTATAACCTTTTTCTGAATTAATGTTAAAATACCTACTGCACTGCTTTACAAGCTGTTTTGAATCCTAAGAAATAATGACTTTTTCGTGTATTGACATGTTTTCGACCTATTCATTCATTTAATTAGATTCCCGTATATATGTCTCGATCACGATACATAATTTTGATTATTATAAACTGTAACATTTTGTTGAGATAGCTTACAAATTTGCAGATTATTTTTGCATATCTACTAAATAAACAAACAAAATTTATAAAATCTGTTAGTGCATTCTTTAGACAAACTTATGCCCTTTCGTAGAAGGGCAGTTTATAAAATGACCCATTCTGAGGAAAAATAGGGTATGGACAACAGGCAAAACTACCCAGGAAATGCAACGCATGCAAGGTAAAATCCACCCCATTTGCCTAACATACTATGAGGACAGCTCTGTCCTGGAGAAACATCGATGTCATCTTTATTTGTACGATATTTTGACAAACAGGCATCCGGTTGTATGAACCGAGTACCCTGTGCGCATCTCAAGTGTCATTAAAAAACCACAGTAGCACGTAGGCACAACACACTTCCATTCAAACAGCCGCAGCATAAACGTAAATGAGCATGAACTGCAACGTAAGGGGTATGGATTGTCACGTTGTTTCCGGGATTTGAACTATTGTTGCTTGTATAGACATCTTTATGCCCTCTTTCCTTTGATTATTATTAGAATTATTTTTTCCAAGCTGCTTTGAAACGTTATTAATAATGTCTTTCGCACAGATTGACATTCTTTGACCTATTACTGTATTTGATTTTTGTTCGTTAATAAACAATGTCTCGATCCCGATACATATTTTTAGTATCAGTAAGAACACTACAAGCTGCGAAATGTTGTTGGCTTTAAAACTAGTTCCTGCATTAATTGGTGCCTGGTATGACAAACATTTTCTTAATTCTATAACATTCCTATTCCCTACGGTACATATGCAGAATGTTGCTCTTTCCGTGCCCATTTTGACGGACAATGTCGCTCATTTCGCAAAACATGTGGCTGGCCCATACAAATTAGTTAAATCAGTTAAAAATTGAAATTTTGTATCACGCAGAAATGTATTATTTGTGGCGCTGTGGACGACAATGCACGGATAAAGCACCGGAATATTGGATAAATCAATTTTTGCGGAACAGAAATGCAAACTACTTTCTATTCTCTTTTTATGCCCTACATTTCATAACAATTCCCTCTTCTCGACAGTCTTTATTAATTAGATTATGTCGTCGCCGCGAAATTCTCCTAATCGCTTGTTCGGTTTTCCACTACATGGCATTGTGTTGTTATCGTACTCACACAACCTCAGTTTTACTTCAATTTGGATAAAAATCAAGGGGCCTGTGAAAATACCCCAAAAAATACAAAATATTTTTCCAGTATACATATATCGACATGTTTGTTTGTCGATCTGAGTACTACCTGCGGAATTTTTCTAGCAAAACCATTTGCCGAGATAAATGTTTTTATCGGTTTCTGTTTTTTCAGATCTAGTACTAGGCTTAATTTAATTAAACAGCGGAACATAATACTGTTTGAAAATTATTCATGTAGATCCATCCTTCCTTCTTACTTGGAAAAAAATTACCCCGATATGCGCTAAAATTATTTAAGATTCATAACTTTCGTGGAGTGTATTTTAATACCCACTGGTCTACAATGGCCAAATCATTCTCCTGGACGAGTGGGCACAGCAGACGGGGTCGCGTGTGAGAGAGAGTGAGAGGGAACGATGCCTTTCGAAATGGTTTTCTTCATTGTGGCTATATAAATGATCTGATCTGATCCACATTCAACACTCTGATAGATATGGTCATTGTCATTCTGCGTCTTTAGTTTTCTCGTATCTTTAAAATTGTGCACGCCACCGATTTTCGTCCTTTGTATGGGCGGAAGGGAGCGGGGCGAAATTTTGAAATATACTTGTAACAGTGTGATATGACAGGAGTCTGGATACAAAATTTGGTTGCTTTAGCTTTTATAGTCACTGAGATCTAGGCGCTAATGAAGACGGACCGACGGACAGACAGACATAGATATATCGACTCAGCTATTGATGCTGATCAAGAATATATATATATTTTATGGGGTTGGAAACGCTTCTTTCTGGGTGTTGAAAACATCCACATTTACAACGAATCTAATAAATAATCCTATACTCCGGTACGGGTATAAAAATTCCGCGGCTCATAATGTTCCCGCTCGTTCATTCAAGTCTTGCGGAATATAGCCTTCACGATTTTTTTTCAATGAGATATTGTATTTTCTTTAAAGGTGAGCTCTACCGATATGGCTTTATGTGTCCGAAATTCCTGAAGTCTTAGCATGTCGATATTGGAGATTTTTAAATCACATGGTACTATACCCTATAGACAACGCTTTCCTGATCTATCAACGCAATCAATTTTAATTAGCAAACGGAAAAACCGCATTACAAATATTACGAGTATAAATGCACATTTCTCATTTCCCCACAAAGCAAGTAGTCCCAACTGAAATTCTAATTTCATTTCAAAAGTCTAAAAAAGTCATAATACTGTAAATTCGGGATTGAGGAACTACGAATAAAACACATACTCGTATTAGGATTGGATATGCATTTATTATAACCCACAAAGGTATGTTTCCAAACTATACAAGAAAAATTGATAGATGTACTAGTTCTCATCTCGTTCACCAAATTTCTTGCGTATTAATATGGGATTTGTTGAACCGCTTTGGATTTCAATCAAAGAATTAGAACACAAAATATCGTTCTTTGTACTTTTCCTTGTATCTCTGAGATAGATTTAAATCTTCCCGCGCTGTTTTCTGTGTTCGCCCACCCAGGTACGAATTGTGAATTCGTAAAGATTGCTTCGGATATCTCGAGGTATTGAAGGTTCTTCAGCTTCAGTAAATCCGTGACGGGGGCGGTGGCGCAGGATAAACAGAGTTTATTGAGTGTATTAATATTGCAAAGATTCTTAACCTGTTCCTCGGACAAACTGGGGTACCCATAAAGACAAAGGCTTTCCAGAGGGGCACCCTGTTTCTTGATCAACCCCTCGATAAACGAGTCGCGTACATAACCCTCATGCCATACCTCCAAATGCTGCAGCCTGGGCAACTTGCAGACCAGCTCATAGGGCATCGTGGAGTCGAGCCATGGTATGTCAAAGCTCAGGTGTTCCAGCTGCTGGCAGTTCGTTAACAGAATTTCAAAATAGTTCTTGCTCATGTTTTCAATAATTCCAAAGTTTAGATATCGCAATTGTTTCATCGTTTGGCAGCAATTCTCCAAGTTTTTGCCATCCACGCCATACAGACGCAGAGCTTCCAGTTTATCCAAATGATGCAATCCTTCTCCGCTATAAGGGGTGTCACAATACAAAAACAGTTTCCGTAGATACTTGAATTGCATGAGATTGTGTACAAAATCTTAACACCATCTTTCCTCTTCTCCTTCTTCTTCATCTCCATCAGCTTCTTCAAATTCCATATCGGCGTGCAAAGATTTGAGCATTTTCAGGCTGTTCAGATCGGCTATCCTCCCCTGGCCCACTTAAAGGTAATTTTCAAATGTTTGAGATTGGTACAGTGGCTCCGCAGGAGATACAGGTGCCGCTCGTCCTCGGACCCAAAACTAACCAGATGCTGGCCAACAAACTGCAACAGTTGTTTAAGGTCTTCGTCGCCTAGACGATTCGTGAGCGATTCATCCACATGTTTGTACCGATGGCTTGCGTATCGCATGAAGATCTCTCCAAAACACATGTTCGATGAAGCGAAGCTTCGCTGGTCTTCGACGTCCAGATAATCCAATACCACTCTCCAGCAACACGCGTTTATTTCGAAAACAGTTGGTGCCTGTTTTCGCGCATTGCGGGCCACTAACATGGCATGGGATCTGTGGGAAGAAAAACTGTTTTAATATTTCCTGGTGCATGCATGGTGAAGCAGGAATATATAAAACTCACTGCTTGTGTCATTTTTCTGAGTGAGAATCCATCAAGTTTTTAATGGGAAGCGATTTGACGCATCCCACGTTCTGACAAATCCGTGTCGTAAACCTTCGACTGTGAAGCCAGGGTTACTGCAGGATCGTTCATGTGCTGCTGCAGATATATGTCCTCGCCATCTGGTGGACCAGGTTCCTGCAGCTAGAAAATAAGGGTAATTATGGTAGTACCCTCCATGTCATGTTCATCCACTGTACATACCACAATGATCGCGGTGCCCGCGCACATTCTACCATTCGACAGGGCCGCTGCCTGCTGGACAAAAGCAGCTCTGGCCGTGCTGTCCGACGTTGTGGCTGTCCGACGCTTTTTGGAGTCGGGGCGCCCGACCGACGTAGATTGTCGCATTTTCTTGGAGTCCGCAACTGTCGGATTTAAGCTCAATGAGCTCTTCAATATAGATGCGCTGGCATGTGATGGCTGCTCGAGTTCCGGGCGATCGGCAACAGATTGGTCATGAACGTCGCTGATTAGGCCAGGCTGTACGGCCGGATCCTTAAACGAACTCTGCAGATTAGCGCCATCTACAACACTGTAGATATTCTTATCCGCGTAATCTTTTGGCTGATTGGGAGCGCGGCTTGAACTTGCATTGCTGCAAGCAGAGCTTGAGATAGGTGCCGAAGAAGCAGCAGCGATGGACGTCCCGTGGATGGTAGAACTTGAAGAATTTGAATTTTGATTCAACGTTTTTTGGGTCTGTACACGGCTGCGGTGTACTGCTACCGTGGCTGCGGGCCGCACAGGATTGTTTTCCAGAAGTGGTAGAAAGATAAACAACAAATTAACGCATGCCTGTGTGTTGCAAGCATACATGAACGTACATGTGTTGAATGGTGATGATGATGGGTGTACTTCAATCACATATTGGCAGCATTCAATTATGAGCTGCACAGACTGAGTCTGTGGCATATAAAAGCCATTCCATGAAAGCATTACATCCTTCGGCTTTAAACATAACATTACTTTTAGACATTACAAATAAAATAGAGCATATATATGTACATACCAGATTGAAATGCGTTTTTATGTACTCTTGCACATCCTTTGGTGCGTAGCTCATCTGGGTCTATAAAAATCATTCCTTTTTTTCTTTCATCATTGAAAAAAGCTTTAAGATCGAGAACACGTACCGATCCAATTTTAAACTTGGAATATGGAAGATAATATGGCGTCTTAAATGGATTTTCGTAAATGTTTGCGCCGTAGCAGTGTGACCGCGGACCGTGGTCATAAATATACCGAATAATACCTTTTAATAAATATACTAAATATACTAAAATGTACTAAATTTAATAAAAAAAAAACAAATACCGATTGTTCGACAAAAAATTATTGAGTGGAATAATGGAGCTGGAACGGAAAGTTTTGTTCAGGTATTAGAGGGAACTCTATCCCTTTCTTTGGTCAAAACTTGGCTGGCGAAAATCTGACTTCTCCCAGGAGGAGAAAGCCAAGCTAGCCTGGGCCGAGCAGCGTGTGGAGGAGGGCAAATGCCCCAAATGAGGGAGGGCATCAACAGGCAAATATGCAAACAAGGTGGAAGAGATGCTGGTCAACAAGAGGTAACACTCGGTCGAGAGTGCCGCTAAGGACACTCCGGAGAGCAAGCGGCAACGCGGGCCCAAGGGCGCAGCAGTGGAAGACGGTTAACGCGTGGCTCGTCGATGCGCTATTTACGCGGATGGAGGCGGACCCCAAAGCTCCCTTGCCCACCTTCGATGGAGCTGGATGGTTGAACGGGGTCAAGATCCTGAAGTGGACGATCCGACGCTTAAGTGGCTGACGCGAACGGTCTGCCAACTGAAGCCGATGTGGGAGGGGGCCAAGCTGAAGGTGGTGGACAGGGAGTTAATCCCGTCCATACCAAAGGCGAAGGTACTTTTCCCCATCGCGATCCAAGGGGACCGGGCTCTGAAGCCAGAACCCAAAAGTTCCCTCATGGAACAGGGGAGTGTTACATACTGAGAGCCCACTACCCAACGAGGGTAATACTACAAATAAACAAGGAGGCTGAAGACCTCCTGTATCCCAGGTTCGGGAAGATGGCGTGGGGAATGGCAGTGTATAATTGCGCATGAAAAAAAGCCACCCCGAAGATCAGGACACGCACACCCTGCAGGCAGGCGAGGTGGAGAAAGACTGGACTGGTCTGGAGACCATCGTGGAGGCCGCCCAGGGGTTAGTTCTAAGCGACTCGGAAGACTCGGAGGACGGAACCCTGACGTTGGTAGTCAGCCCGTTAAGTGCAGTTGAGCCAGCCACCAATGACGCTGGATGTGCTGCAGCTCAACTTGCATAAATGCAAGATCGCGTCCTCATGGCCATGGAGCAAGGGCCCGCTGACAACAGGCAACTCAGTGGCCGGACTAAAGCCCTCAAATTATAATTTGTTCAGGAACAGGAACAAGCAGGAACAGAACCGTCGTACTCGTACGAAAGGGAATCCACGCTCACCTTATCATTACAGTACGGGCGACATGACAGTGGTGATGCTAGAGAGTGAAGAGAAGCACCTTTTGGTAGCATCCTGCTACATGGCACACGACAGGCCCGCGCCACCTGACGAACTAAGGAGCCTGGTGGAAGAAGCCAACTCCAAAGACTATCAACTTTTAATTGGTACGGACGCCAATGCCCACCACAGTGTGTGAAGAAGCCCCGATATCAACGACCGAGGTGAGTCACTCTAAGACTTTATTGTCTCAACTAACATATATGTAGCGAACGTGGCGGAGGAATACACCTACGTAGGTCCCACCCAGCCCTCTTTACGGAAAAGAGTACCTTAGTATCTAGCTGGAAGGTCCTAGACAGACCATCCTACTCAGATCATAGGTACATTCAGTACAAGTGCGAATTCGAACACACTCCGAAGGTAACAGTCTACAGAAACCCCCGGAACACAAACTGGGAAAAGTTTAAAAGGACAGTTACCTCGAAGCTTGCGAACCCAGGCGCAGTGATATCCGCGGAAGACATAGAAAAGTCCCTGGAGACTCTATCCAAAGTTCTACTGGATGCCTACTACGCATCATGCCCACCCCCAAGAACAAAGAAGAGGACCAAGCCACTCTGGTGGAACCGGGACCTCTCTGTACAAAGAAATAACCTCAGGGAATTCGTCAAGCTTGCCAAACAAGCGAACGAAGAGATCATCAACGTGGAATACAAGATCCTAACTACAAGAAGGAAATACGTAAGGCACAACGTAGCTCGTGGAAGAACTTCTGCTCCAACATCGAGAAAGTGCCTGAAAAAGCAAGACTCAGGAAGCTGCTCTCAAAACAGCCCACCACACAGACTCAGCTCAAGTTCAACAACGGACAGTTGTTAGAGAGTAGCCGAGACAGTAGCTCTGACAGCACTAATGGAGGCCCACTTCCCAGGATGTACTGAAGTCACTGATGCCGAAACACAACCGAGGAACAAAACGCCACAACAGATCTGATAACCCACACGAATATCCAATGGGCCACAGATTCCTTTACGGGCATAAAAGCCCCTGGACTGGACAAAATATTCCCAGCCGTGCTGCAGATGACCAAAGAGGTGATCACCCCATGGCTTTCCGCAATATACTTGGCATGTCTAAGTACAAGCTATATTCCAATCCAATCCCTCATCCCAATGCTGGATCTACACATCAGGAATGAGGTGGGGGACTGATGTCTACCAACCAGCATGCTTACACCAAAGGGAAATCGGTGGAGACAGAACTACATTTGTTCGTCGAGAAAGCTCTCAATATCAAGAAATCTGCACTAGGAGTATTCGTAGATATACCCGGAGCATTTAATAACGTGGCTACGAACGCAATAATGGATCGCTTAGAAGCGACCAACATACACCCAGCAATCAACCTATGGATAGACGGGTGCAATCAGAGTGGGGCACCGCTTCCATGTTAAAGGGAGCACACAGAGGCACACCTCAAGGTGGAGTCCTGTCGCTCCTCCTGTAGAATCTGGTGGTGGATGACATCATCAAAAGATTCGAGAGGAAGGCCCCTAAAATAAAAGCCTATGCAGACGACATAAGCATACTTATTACGGGCGTCTGTCCATCGACCCTCAGTTCCATAATGGAACGAGCATTCAGGGAGATATGTGAGTGGGCGGATGGAGTAGCACTCAGTATCAACGCGGACAAGACGGACCTAATCCTCTTTGCAAAGAGGTACAAGGTACCAACATGGATCCCCCGAAAATCAACCAAACAAGGCTAACCCCAAAAACACAGGTAAAATACCTCGGTACAGTCGTCCGCGGTTAGCTCCAGAAATGTCCTGGAAAGCAGGGAGGCATTAGAGACACTAAGCACGACCAAGTCAGTGCGGATGTATTGGGTTCACAGTCACCAGGGCATCGACGAAAACGAAGCGGTGGACGTTCTGGCAAAGGGGGCGTCGGGCTGGCAAGTGATAGAATCGAAGACGTGCCTGTCTCCCTTAGGACGCTACAAAGCGACTTGGAGAAGCAGGCCGGACTGCAGACCGAAAGCAGGTGGAGAAGTACCACCACCTGCAGAATCTCGAGAACCATGTGCAAGGAGCGCAACGGAAAACTCAGTCACTATCTACTGCACCTGCCACGAATGGACTGCAGACTGCTAGTGGGAATACTCACAGGCCACTGTCTGTCTGCGGCGCATGCAGCCAAGCTAGGCATCACCATTATAGACAGCTGCAGGAAATGCGATGAACCCGTGGCTGTTAAAACCCTGGAACATCTCATATACAACTGTCCGGCTTTCTCACGGGCAAGGAGCAGACACCTAGGTGCACCGGCATCAATGGAAGACGCCTCCAGGAGGACGCCAAGGCAAATCCTTGCTTTCGCGAAAAATACCTCGATTCTCGAGGACTTCCAAACCTCAACACCACCCCCGTAAAGGTCCATACACCCCATCCGGATAACTAAGGGACTAACTAACACCCCGCTGAGGGCCGTCAGGGTTAACCTTACCTAACCTTGGTGAAAACTTATAGAATAAACATATCATAAGAATAATCTAATAAAATCAGTCAAAAATGTAAATTTTGTATGAAAGCAGGCCGGAATGTAGGGGAAACATACTAGTTATGGGCCCGCTTCGTTTTTGCCTCATAACTTTTGACCAAGAGCATATTATACAAACCTTTGTATACGAATTAAAAGCTAAATATCTTTGGTAGGCGTCAGTTAAGAAACTAAATTGAATCCTTCGACTAGAAAAAAGCTATCAATAATCCACAGAAGTGATCATTTCTTAATAATAAAAATTATATAGCCTATATTGAACCCCCTTCAAAAATCCACGAAAAATTAAGAAATATGAAAGGCAAACGCGACAGATAAAAAGAAAATTGAAATGTTTTTATTTTCAGATCCTTCACTGGCCTCCTCTTTCTTGCTGCGCTTAGCTGATGGCTTAGAAAGTTAAAATTCATTGTTTATTAAATTAATTGATTGATTTGAATATATTTAATTAAATGATTCTGCCGGTGTTGACTTAACGTAAAATGCATGCAAACAGTGTTAAAATATGTCACGTTAACATAGGCAATTATATTACGCAGTTTATCGACCAAGCACACGCAAAAACAGGGGGCTCACAACGGGCTATATGAGGTGCCCCTTGCTTGGAAATAACAATAATAATTTCAAGAGACCAAAATATTATGTTATGCATACATTTGATTAAATACGAAAATAAATTTTTAAAATTTATTTTTAAAATGTTTTAACACCCATATATCGCAATTCGAAAATAATAAAAAGTTACTTTAGTGTTTTTTTATTGCAACTCTTTTTTAATATGCTGACGGCTACTACAAAAATGCAAATATTGGATTCGTTATCAGCACAAAAGCTACCGTCAACCAACACGACTCCTCGTACTCAGATCAGTAGATTTCTGCTTTGCTGTAAAAATTTACGTGGCGGGGCCTGTAACTAAGGCTGAGGCTAACTGAGGCTCACTGTAGGCTGTTTCCCCTACTATTTATGGGCTCTGTGGTGCAATGCACATAACAAATTAAAAAAATTATAGTATTTATTGGATGAATCAGTATCTATCAAATTAAAAATAAATAAAACGAGTATCGTGTATAAAATTAATAAATTACAATATCCATATAATCTGCTTCAATGAGATAACATTTTATTCATTATTGCATTTATCTAGTCTTCTGGCTGAGTACTGCTGATTTGAGTATATCGGTTAAATCTGTTTTTGCGGAAAAGAAATGCAAACAACTACTTTCCATTCTCTATTTATGCCCTAAATTTCATAACAATTCCCTCTTCCTGACAGTCTTCATTAATTACATTACGTCGTCGTCGCGAAATTCTCTTAGCCGCTTGCTCGGTTTCTGTTTTTTCCACTACATTGCATTGTGTTGTTATCGTACTCACACATATGCACGCGCACAACCTCAGTTTTAATGCAATTTGGATACAAATCAAGGGGCCTGTGAAAATACCCCAAATAACATGAAATATTTTTCCAGTATATATAGGCATGTTTGTTTGTCGATTTGAGTACTACCTGCAAAATCATTTGCCAAGAAAAATGTTTTTATCGGTTTCATACGAATATCAACCCAGATTCTGTTCGCTAGCACTTTTTTCGGATCTGTGTACTAAGCTTATCCTTCATGATCGGAAATCGTACTACACGATTCTGATATTCGGTTGAATATTACTAGCTAAATAGTACTATCGGCCCTAATTTTCCGTGTTTTCCCTATACCGACTTTGACATTTGCAAGCTTGCCGATCTTCCTTTTTTCCTGTCAGGTTGGAGCGCCCTTGGACTTGTTTCCATTGCACTCTTGTGGCAACTATTTAATATAATCGGGACTGATCCGTATCAAAATAAACTAGAGACGGGAAATTCAAAAAATCACGCAAACTTGATGATAGTGAATACACTATCGATGAGATGTCGATAGCATTGGAATATGGCTACACTTAGAGACGGAACTAGCTAAGCAGAGCTGCCACATAGTTTGAATGAAGGCGCTGAATATTAAAATTTTTGTTACACAATAATGGAATTATATTATGAAAGATAATTCTATATTCAATTTGGTTGATAATAGTTTTCCTAGGCAATTTGTTTAAAGTTCATATAATTATTTAAGCAACTAAACTTGTTTTAAATGAAAATTCAGTCAACATTTTGTAAATTGCAAAACTCTAAGAATTTGAATAAGTTTATGACTCATATATTACTTAATGGTCTGCATCTATAACATTAAAGGATTTTATTACCTATCATATGGTAAATAAATTTGTTTCGTTCAAACAAACAACGCACTAAAAGTGAAATTTCTTCAATCTTCTCAAAATTTCGAATGGAAATAATTCTGTTATTTGTTTAAACAATTAGCAACTACCAAAATGCGAGAGACAAGTTCCAGAGACCCACGGAAATGCTCCAACTCCAAGTATGCTCGGATTTGTTGCTGTTGCTGTTCGCTTTTGCTGCTGCTCTTTTTCACACTTTTTCCCGAGAACGACTCCGAAGACTCGACGTCTTGGGGCCTCGACAAAGTGAAAATGATCAAAATTTAATGTCAAACCCCGGTCGGATGGTCAGTCATTCGTGTCGAGAGCTCTGAACGCAACAGAAGTCGCGCGGGATTCCGTGAGAACCCAAGGATTACGTGGATTAATCGAAGGATACGCATAGGAAAACTCAGAATGAGGGGCCTGGTGATATACGCGTGGTTGCTAATCGGTTTATTTTACTTTTCCGAAGGTAAAATTCAACAGAAAAGTGCAGTGAAATAAAAGTGATTTAATTATGTTTTTTCTTTCCCGATTTCCATCTTTTATTTTCCATTTTGTGGACTTCTAAACAGGCAAACCGTGCCCCGAAAAGACACGCCCCCACAAGACACGCTGCGACGCCTACTACAAGTGCCGGGAGCTGGCCTCCAACTCCCATGTCTGGGTTCCGGTGAAGTGCAACGAGGGTCTGGTCTACGAAACGAGTCTGGGCGGTTGCGTCCTGCCCGGCGAGGACTGGGAGTGCATCACCCCCAGCGAGGTGGCTACCTCGACGCCGTCCACCAGCCACCCGGATGCGGATATACTCATTGTAAACGACATGGATGAGGCGGGTCTGCTGCTCAGGGAGCCCACTGCTCATCACGAGGAACACCAGGACGATGGCACTGTGGAAATAATCCTGGATTCAACGCTCAGTAGTGAGGAGCAGGAGGAGGGAGGCCACGACAAGCAGAGTTCCACTCAAAGCCACGAAGAAGAGAGCTCTTCCCTGCAACATTTCGACTCCAGTGGCGATGGAGAGCTCATGGAGTTGGACAGTCCTCCGCCAAAGGTTGAAAATCGCGAGGACGAATTGGAACTACATCGCGAGCACACAGCGGAGATGGAGCACACACCGGATGTGCAACACATATCGGATGTGGCGCACAGACCGGATGTGGAGCAGCTAAAGGCGGAGCTGAAGCAAGCGGCGGGTGTGAGTGAATTGGCCAAGCCAGGATCCCAGATCGATCCCCAGCTGACGGCCCATCTGCAGCGGCTCTCCCAGTTGATCGATGGACTGCAGCAGACCTACCAGAAGACGGACAAACTGCAAGCGGATATGAGACCCGATCAGCTGAATGCCTTCTTGGCGCACTTTGACATCAAGAATCGGTACGAGATGATGAATCCCATGGAGGCCACCACACAGCAGGCTACATCCACCAGCACTACGACTCCAGAGCCACCCAGATACAGCACCACCAAGCTGCCAGAGGCCAATCGCAACAAGACGCGTCTTCAAGAGCATCTCTCCAAGCATCGATTGGAGCCGGAGACGAAGCTAATGCTCAGCAATGCCCTGCCCTTCTCGGGCGGCACGGGCCAGGGCTATGCCAACTCCCAGATTGTGGTCAATCGTCCCGAGGGTTCGGTGATGTTTGCTCTGCCGCCGCAGTATGGCATGAGCCAGGAGCAGGGGGGCTCCTCCTATCCCTCACAGCAGAGTCACTCCCAGAGTCACGAGTACAGCGATCATGAGCCCAAGATTTCGGAGGATACGCTCAAAACCGTTCTGGAGCTATCGAAGCAGATGATTGCCGCGCAGAATGTGCCCAAGGTGTTGCCAAATCCGGGATTTAATGGGTATTATGCTCAGCCAATACTGCAGCCGGTGTACCTGTCGGCACATGGGAATC
Source organism: Drosophila helvetica (assembly GCA_963969585.1). Lineage (NCBI taxonomy): Eukaryota > Metazoa > Arthropoda > Insecta > Diptera > Drosophilidae > Drosophila > Drosophila helvetica. The sequence continues at coordinate 17,154,414 of OZ018402.1, read as the reverse complement.
CCTTTCAGCAGTACTATGCCGCGCAGCCAATGCCCAGCCACTATATGCAGCACAAGAAGCATTCCTCGGGCAGCAGTTCCAGCGGAAATGGTGGCTACAACAAGCCCAGCACCACCATCATCCACAACAATGTGATTCCAGTGCATCTCTCAAGCACCAGCTCGGGGGAGAAGGAGGTACTGGACACCTACGGGCACAGTTTGGGTGTGTATCCCAGCCTGGACAAGCATCAACCCAGTGGCATGGACTACATGACCACAGCACGGCCCACGCCCACACTCTCCAGTCAATATCCCTCGCCCTTTGCCTCGGAGTACACACTGACGACGCCACGACCCTTCCAGGAGCAGCCCTCTGCGGCCACAGTGTCCACATACTACACGCCCAGTCCACATCTGAGCGAACAGAATGTGAATCGGATCTTCCAGGCCACCGAATCGTATTCCACAATGAATATGCCGCGACCCATGGACATGAATATGTTTCCCGGTGGACATTTGGCACCGGGGCAGGTGAGCATTCGACCCAATTCGCAGAAAATCGAAAGCATGGAGATGGATGCGGCTGACGAGATGATTAAGGCCAGCAGCTATGGGAATGGGAATGGGAATGGGAACAGCTCCCCGCACGTACTGACCTACAGCAGTGACGGTGGCATCTCTGGAGGCGGCGGCGGCGGCGGCGGCATGAGCCATCAATTAGCACCTTCGGGGGCATATCTAGATCAGAGCTACAATCAGCAGCAGCAGCATCATCACCATCCGTACATGCCCCGACCGACAATGAGCAGCAGCATGTACAGCGACTCGGAGGGCAATATGGAGCTGAACATGTTTAGCAATGTGAATCAGTACACTCCCGAAAAGGTCAAATATGGTGGAGGATCCGGCAACCCTTCACCCAATGGCCAGCTGGTCAACTTCAATGGCAATTTTATTAGTTTGGATGTCTTTCAAAAGTCCATACTGCCGCTGATGACCAAATCCCCTTCGGCCATGACAGAACTGGGAAATGTGGAGGTAATCACGTGCCAGACGGGTGTCCGACAGCCCAATCAGACGGATTGCACTCGCTACTTTGTGTGCAGCAAGAAGGATGGCAAAGTGCTCTCCTACTCGTGTCCACCCTATACGGGTTTCAATAAGCAGACGCGGATCTGCGATGCCCAGACGTACGCCCAGTGCGGGAGTGTGATGCCTGCTTTCAGTGGCTATACCATTGACAGCAATAGACGCCTCCAGATGGAGGCCATCAAGATGCTAAGCGAAGCTAAAAGGCGACAGGAGGCGGCCCTCAAGGCCCAGAACATTGCCAGTCTTCTGCAACAATATGGAAACACTCCGACTGGAGGATTATCATCATCAGGGATCTCCTCCAACATCGAACAGGATGCAATGGACAATGGGTACATGGTAAACCTGTCTGATCTGAGTCCGGCCACAACCACAGCCAGACCCATCATCATTCAAGCCAGCAGTAATTCCATAGGATCGTCATCTTCCTCTGGATCTTCTTCTGGGGGATCGGTGAAGAAGCGAAAGTACTACTGCAAGGAGGGCGATAAAATACCCGATCAGACATCGATCAGCAGCTACTTTGTGTGCTACAAGAATGCCCAGGGCCAGATGAAGGGCCACAAGATGAGCTGCTCCAAGAGCCTGCTCTTCTGCCCGAAGACGCTCATGTGTACCCTGGCCTCCAAGTGCCAGGACTAGAATCACTCGAACTTGGAGGAATCTGTTCTGTTCAATGAGAATTTTTCCACATTTGCCACCTAAGTTATTTTTGCCTAGTTGTCTAAGTAATTTATTCTAATTTAAGTCGAAAGCCCATTAAACTTCTCAAAAACCCGAAAAATACTTCAGATTTGTTTTCTTCTTCGTGGTGTGCTTTTCTTTTTCCTTTGTTGGGTTCGCGTGAAAGTTTCTCGGGGCCTGTTCTAGACCAGAAAAGACCTTGCCCTTCCAGTTTTCGGTAGATGTGTAGCTGGAAAAAACTGACCTTCTTAAATGAATGCAAACGTGATATATGCCAGGCGGTCACTAAAGTACAGGAGCGGATGGGGGTAGGAAAGGTGTGGAGAGTGGGGTTATAAAAAAGAAGTGCTTACCAGCTCGAAAAGTTCTAGATGCGAGAGAGGCTGAAGATTCTATTCTCTATTGAAATAATATTAGTAGGGAAGAGATGTATTATCTGATATGATATCGTGCCCGAAGATTTTCTATCATAGATTGGTATTCTTATGGAATGTTAATCTAATGATTCCTCTTATAGAAATTTTTCACTAGAAATGGCATAGGTTAGTTATCTTTCAAAGCAACTCCGTATTATACATATTCCTGCTTTCGAATGTTGTTGAATATTATTACCCTTGAAAAAATTATATAAACTAACACAAACCGAAACAACTTATGAGTAAAACGAGCACAAATATTATTTTTTCCCACAATAACATTGTCACATATTTACGAAAACGAGTCTCCCCCTTAAAGGTAATTCCGCACCTGTACTTTGAAAAGGTTTTCACTTTTTTAATGTCTCCATGAAGTCTTTTACCCGTGCTTGCTCGCTTTTGTTTTGTTTTTGTTTTTTTGCTCAAAGTTAATATTACATGAAACAGTTGACACTTATGCTCGAGCACTCAAGATCTAGTTCAATTACAAACCCATTAAATATGAGCGTAAAAACCGAGTACCAGTGTACCAGAAATACATAAAGTTCTGAACAGGTTTGGTCAAATTTATGGCCCGTATACTCGTAGTGGAATAAGGCTTGAATCGTGGGATGATTTGGATGAATGAAAGTCCATTAAAGGCTTACCATGTGAATGAATGAATAATATGGAGATGGTGCTAGGAAAATAAAACATGGAAAAAATGTGTCTATAAAGATAATAATACTACGGAATTTCGGCAAACCATATTTATTTGAAAAGAAATATTTCGTTGGCGCGGGTTAACGCGTGGAAGACGTGGAAGGACAAATAATTCTTGGTTGAAAGTAACTCAATCGCCAACAAAAGAAATAATAAGTATTATATTAAATAGAATACAATTTGCTACAACACAGATTATTTGCATATAGAGAAAAATTCCCTTAAATATAGCTTCTAAGCGTAAGCTACAAATTATAATTTTTAGATTCTTCAAAATATAGAACTCAAACTTTGAGTTTATTCCTTTCAGATACACTAAATGGCTGTCAATGATACAACGAAAAATAAGTAATTGAAAATCCTCAAAATATGTATATCGAATACTTTCCTTTTCAGGTAATTTAGTGCTACATCTGTAGAGATTCTAAGAACATACCGAACTCCACAGACTTTCGCTTAACCTTCATCTGTGATGAGTACCTCTTTTTCCTATGAAACTCCTTGTTCATATCCAACGACTCCAACCCATTCTTAGGTTTTACTTTCAGCTCTTCCAGCAAAGCAATGTCCCAAGATGGGGCTCTGACCCCTTCCATTGTAGAGAGATCTCTGGTTGGCGCGTGGCGCGTCTGCGTCTGCGTGTGCCCATCATCTAGAAAGTGACAGTTTTACGAACACTTCTAGGTAAGATCCACTTTCTCCTTCGGTCGCACTCAGGCGCCAAAGGCCTCAGCCCTTTCATGCTACATACATTTATTCATACTCTAATTAGTGGCTAATAATTGTTTAAGCCCATACGCACACACAGAAACACAGATGCATATGTATGTGAAGAGCACGCGTTTGCTAGAAATTGTTGATTTGCCCGTTGCCCGCTTGTAATTTGTCACTCACGTTCCCTCAACTCTCACTGGGGGCCGCCTCAAGATATCTCATGGTTGAAGACCTCAAATCACAATAAAGTACAGTTCACAGATACGATATCTTTTAGCTGGTTACTGGCTGGTATGGCATCCTAATGATACGGTTAAGTCAGCCATTGCTTGCGTAACCCCTAGCGCGGGTTCATTGACAGCGGCCCAAAGCGAATTGCTCGTGTGACCTCTGGGACCCTTGGGCTAGCATACGAGTGCGCTCGTACGCTCGAAGAAAGTTGTGCGATACTCAGGGTACCGGTTGCTGGGGCAATAAAGGTGCAATAAGTGGGTACAATATACCAAAACATGTTAAATGCTTTGTTTAGAGATTAGTTGGGACATGTAATTGTATGGGTAGGATAGGGTTTATGTTTTATACATGGATTTAGTACTATTTATATTTAATATATTATCAATCAACAATACTTACTTTCTTTAAGTAAAGATATTCGTAAGGATTTCAGATATTAACAGAAATCATGGTAAAAGGAGAGCATTCCTTCACTCATTTTTCATTTCAATCTCTTTCCAAATAGTTCTTAAAATTCTTTACATTTTCCCCATTTGGGACGTTCCCTTTCCCCGAGCTCCTTTACAACTGTTCTCCCAAAGATTCTTAGTGAAAGTTATCCTACTCCACACAGGGAAGGGGATCAATTATCACATAAGTCCAATCTCAAGCCAAAATACTATTCATATTCTATACCAAAAAAGTATCATTCAATGAATCTACAAGCGAAACATTATCCCTTATATTTAGCTCTTGACTAGCTCAATAGCTGGAATTATAGCCATCTAATCGACATAAAATTCATTTCACTGGTGTAATAATACATATTTCCCAAATATCTGAAACCGCTTAAAATGTCCAATAAAAATCCAACAAATAGTTTCCGTTCTAAACTGTAGATTTTTATTTACCTTGAACCGTTCTTAAACCGTTTTTCTCGATTCGTGATATATAAGCTTTTCGTTTTGGGATTTTTTAGAGTTCCTTCAACAACTACAATTCCATTACAATTTCTAAATATTTGTTTAGTATATGATTTCTTTGATTTTTGCTTTTTTCTTTTCAACAACATTTAAAAACTACAATTAGATATTTTGCTTCCGTATTGCTTATAGAAGAGGGGGTATAGCAGGGGGCACAGAGGGCGGTTTTATTTTTTATTAGAGGGAGGGCGGATTTCCATTTGAAGTTTTTGTGCCAGAATTTGGCAACGGTTATATCGTATTTTTATTCAATATTTTTGTATCGTATATTTGTATATTTTGTTAGAGGAAATGCATATTAACATTGCTTTTAGTGTATGCCTTGACTATGGTATTGACTCGTATTTAAATGTTACAAATACATATCTTGTTCTTTCCCGTACAATATTCTACAAAGTTTAGTGTTTGTTTCCGTTTCCGTTTCCATTTGCGTTTCTGTTTCTGTTTTAGCTTTGGTTTTAGTTTTGAGTTTAGTACACACAGCGCAGCTAACAATTAACTAAGTTTAGTTTTGGTTTTTGGGTGTTTTAGTTGGTACATCTTTAGGTTAACCCGAAGGTTGGTTTAAAAGTTGGTTTCCTTTACGCTTAGGTTGCATTACTTTATAATACAATTATCACATTCTTTTTGATGATGATATATATTCAGTTTTAATTTGCATTTTGACTCGATTCAAAAACTACTACGTCTTCCGGCTAGTCCGTAACTAATTATTGCTCAACTTATGGACACACACACAAAATATCGAACATCGAATATCGAGTTTTTTCTAGCAACAATTCAACGGGAAAAGCAAATCATATTTCCTCCAATCCTATCCCTAGGCCTAGACTTATCGACTAGTTTACTTAGCATCTAGCATGAGACATACATATAAAGCGCTCAAAGAGAGAGGAACACAGTCGCAGCAGACAAAAAAAAACTAAAATTAAAAATAAAATCCGTGAAATTAAATTTCCATCTTTTTCCATCCGTTTTCCATTCCATTTTAGACCATGCCGAAGCCCTCGCTGCCCTCGCTGATGGCCAGCAGCAGAGACTTCTCGAACTGCTCGTAGCTCTCGTAGTCCGGCAGGCACAGCTGATTGAAGCTGGTAAAAAAAGTAATGGAAAAAGTTTCAAATTAATCAGAAAACTACAACTCTCCAGCACTCGCCATCCACCCACCAAGTGTGCGCCGTGGGCAGATTGCCAAACGTGGGGGCAGCCGTGATCTGGAACTGGGGATTCAGCTCCTGGAACCCTCCGGGCGGCAGCTGCGAGCAGCCCGTGGTGAACTGCAGCAGGCGGGCCATCTCCGTCTGGCTGAAGTTGCTCACTCCGGCCCAGAACCAGGCCAGAACACGCCGAAACTCGGCCGAGTTGCCATTGGCGATGTGATGGGACTTGAAGTCGCTGATGGAGTACTCCCCAGTGCCGCACATCAGGAGCTGCAACGGGACAAAATGCATTACGAATTAATTAAGGCAGAAAGAATTTAAATTAAAAGGATTTTCAATTTAGAACCAGCCAATATTTTAGTTTAAGTATTAACTTAGACGCAATTAGAAGTCTAAAAGAAGGGTTTATGAAGGGAGATACAAATGTAATTTGGAGTGCTGCAATGTGAGCATTATATCTTAAAAATTCTGTATGTGTATTCTTTTTCTTTCACACCTTAGATCTGAATCTTGAAAAGTTGAGATCTTCAAAATTGTAGCCAAAATTAGCGGCCTCGGCAAGGGTCATTCGTTAAGACATCCAAAGCAGACCGCGATCTCTCTCAATATGTCATCAGAGTTGGCTAGTATCGGGTTTAATTACACGGTTTCTATTACCAAAGTTGAAAATAAAGGATAAACTTTATATGACTTGGCTCTAGATAACAACAATTAAATGTTTGAATAGACAGACTGGACGACTGGACAGACAATCACATCTTTTGATCGACTTTTCAAACACACTCTCTGATATGTACCCCATAGAAAAAAAACAGATCTTATTTCAATAATAATCACCTCCAGTTCATTCTCATCGAAAATACTCAAAAGATTATCGGGAATAATGGAGTTCAGGCCCTTCAGAAAGCTGTCCACCTCATCCTTGACACTGTTGCACAGCCGCTGCTGTGCCAAAGAGTCCAGATACTGGTTCTTGCTGGCATTGGTCACACGGGTCCTGGCCCCATTCGGAATGAGCTCAATGGTCTTGCTCAGCTGTCCATTGCTGGCATCGTACAGCTCTTCCACGAAGTACAGCTCCAAAGTGTCTGTGGCATCCAGATCCGTGTCCAAGATGTATTTGATTTTAGAGAGATACAGATCCGGATCATCTTGCTCAAAGTACTAGAAGAAGGGGATTTCGATACGATAAATACGATACAGTAGAATGATCAGGGATCGGAATACCTTATAGTGGACTCTCAGTCCTATTAGCTGTGCCAGAAATGAACGGCTGAAGCGTGCCCGCACCAACTGTCGATAGCTGCCGCCGAGGGCGCTCTCGAACAGGCACTTGCCCACCATTTTGCCGGCAAACTCGAAGTGCTTCAGCTTCAGGTGAGCTGCCCGTGTGGGATTCGGATGCACCAGGGCCTGATGCTTATCATGGAATGTGCAGAAGAGGCCGCCGCGGGCATCGAAAAGGGAACTGCAGACGAGCTCAAACCACTCGCGCCGCAGGCCACCCCAATCGATGCCCTGCTCGCCCTGGAATGTCACCTCAAAGTTGCCACACCAATCGGACACCGAGAAGCCCTTGGTGGCCTTCATGCTGCTCTCGAGTATCTTCTCGCGCTGCACCTTGAGGGCCATCTTCTCGTGGTAGTAGCTGGCATGGAACTTGCGCACCTCGTGGTAGAAAAAGTCCTGCTTATCCTTGAACGTCTCCGAGCCGCCAATGTTCTTCAGCAAAAAGTGTGTGAAGGTGGCCGCTATGATATTGCGATCCTTGGAGGCCAGCTCGATCCTTGGCTGTGCCCCATCGTCAATGATGAAGACGGGCCCGTGCAACTGCGACACCAGCTGCGGCAGAAAGTGGAACTTGGTCGAGGGACACAGCCGAAAGGTGGCGATCCTCTTGGGTATGAACTTGAGGATCATCTCCTTGATGGTCACCTGAAAGATCAACGAGTTCTGAGCCTTAACATTTCACTAGTTCCCCGCCAGAAACCCTGGGGCCTGATTACTCACCTGCTTGGGCCCCACATAGCAGAGCACCTTCCGGGGCTTGCTCTTCGAGGAGCCAAAGATGCTCAGGAGCTTGGCCTCATAGCAGATGTTGTGCTTCCGCGAGGCAATGTTCTTGTGCACCAGCGTGGTGTCGCTGCCTAGAGAAAGATTGAATACACAGATAGGATATCCCCAGTAGAAAGACTCCTCCTCCTTCCACTCACTGCTCAGGACAATGATGTCAAAGTCTCCATTCGGCAGCTGCTGGTCCTTGTAGCTGATCACGGCCCTCAGGCATGTGGGCTCCGGAAAGAGAGCGGTCACCGAGACCCTGGAGTTGACTCTGTCATAGTTAAAGGCAATGGCATGATGAAGCTTCTCCACGGCCACGCCATGAAGATCGTAGACAGCCACCTGGTAGCCCTGAAACGAAGATCAAACATATTTAGAAAGGGATGGACTGGGGGCGCTATGGACTCCCCACCTGCAATGCCTCGTCCGACTGCGATTGATCGAACAGACAGGCATTCCCGAACTCATCCCGCGGTTCGATGTGCATCAGGGTGGGAGATCCTGCACAGCAAATGACGGTGCTGGCTGGGCGGATGAAGCGCGACCTGCGGGCATCGATGGACCCCGGCAGGAAGTTGCGCATGAAGGGGGAGCCGGCAATGTGGCTGGCCCCGATGAGCACGGAGATCTTGTACTGGCCGGCAGTGCGGACGGTAAACTTGACCTTGGCGATATTGGCATTGTTGGGATCGGTGGAGGAGCCCAGCTCGCTGATGGTGACCACCTTGCGGGTGCCCTCGGTGACCTCCACGAAGAACTGGTCCGTATCACAGATGGGATAGGGCTGACCATTCCGCTGAAAGAAGCGCACCACGAAGCACATGGTGCCGCCCACTCGGGCCGGATCCTTCCAGTCCCACTGCACCTTGCAGTTGGCGGGCAGCAGATACTTCCCGGTCACATACTGCAGCAGCGAGTGGCGGGCCTCGGGGGCCAGCGAGGGCTGGGTCATGGCTGCTAGGGTAACCAGGCCGGCAACGGAGACGGAGACCACCAGCATGCCACCCCATGTCCAGGCGTCCTGGTGCTGGCTCGACTTGACCACCGTCGACCAGAGCTGGGCCTTGAGTGCGTCCAGCTGGGGCTTGGATGTGGGCAGATTCTGTCGCGCCGAGGACCACAGGTGCCAGTCCTTGCCCAAAATGCTGCTGGCCCGCGAGTCCTCCAGCCAGTAGACGTCCTCCAGGGAGGCCACCTCAACCCCCAGCAGGCGCTGGTAATGATGCTGCATGCGATGGTCCCTCAGCCATTCGCGCAGGATCAGCTTCTGCTGCAGATGCAGAGCCGCTCGCTGCAGTCGCTGCTCGTCCAACGGCGGCAGTTCCGGCAGCCGTTCTGGATCCCCGCAGCTCGACAACGACGAGATTCCTGGAAGGATAGAGAAGTGAAGTCCTTGGCTTAGCAGGAGCCAACTTTTACTGGTAATTGAGTTTAATGGCTAAAGTTTTCGAGCAAAACTTCTGTTTGCCGGTCGCTGTTTGCTGTCCTCATGAACGTTCCATCCATCAGCGGGGCACAAAGCCAACTTGATGGCGTCTAAAATTACAAGCCAACTAATTTGGCCAGGCGACTGCGTCAATGCCACGCGGCAGGGGCACCGTTCGGTTCCTCCTCCCAGACACACAACTTTCCAGGGCACTGCCAATCAATTATATTTAAATTTTTTATGACTTAACCAATGCCAAATGTCGGGTCGGTTCGTCGCACGACAAGACAACGGGTGCCCAGAAATAGGCAAAGTTTATCCAAACAAGGAAAGAACGAACGACATTTAGTGCGTCGCTGTGTCGCTTATCGCTCTCTGGCATCAGATGAATAAGTTAACTACTATATATAGTATGTATATTTCCTATTTTGCACGGCGAGAAAAATGCAGGGAAAAACACGTGGTCGTGCCGATATTTTACTCATATCGGCATGAGAAGTGGACAGGGTTGACGCCCAATAATACTATATTTTTCGAGTGGACAGGGTTGCCGCCCAGTAATAGTATAATATGAAATGTAAATAATCCTATTTAATATGAATTTTTTTATAAAATCACATATATTCAGTTTGGTATTTCATCTCAGTCACGCACATTACATGTAATTTGATTTTGCATTCCGAAGAATATATTTCGGAGCAAGCGGAGCCGTTGGAAGCAAGGGAGTTCTACCGAACTCGAAAATTCAAGATCTATCTTTAAAGATTTATCGTCTAAGCATCAAGGTATTAATTCAAGTAGGTTCCAGTAATAATAGATCTGTACAAAGAAATTATGGATGGACAGAAGAACCTCTATTTGATCACAATTAACAATAATTGAACATCACAATACTTAAACTTGGTTTTTCTTTCAGTGCCAAAATAACCCCTGTACCCCCATTCCACTTAAAGGACTAGGAGCGGGTCTCCTTTGCCCCTCATTCCATGGCTCATTCCTCATGGCTGCCATGACAAGCCGGCAAAAACTTTCATTTGCCATTATTGTATTTCTGTAGCTATTTTAACTTTGCCCCGTAGTCAAAGTCAAGTGGGTGACAAGGAGTGCCTCCCACTGAGAAAAAGAGAGAGAGAGAGAGAGAGAGAGGGAGAAATGGAGACATAGAGACGGGGAGAAATAGAGCCAGAAGGAAACAGCAAGCTGCATGGAAAGAGGTAGCAATATTGAGAGCTTGAGAAGGGTTTGAAGAGTTTCCTTGATGAAGTTGGTAGCATGAAAAACACTTGACGAAATAATACTAAGCAATTTCCAGGAGAAAACAAATTGAAAGAGCGCAGGAAAATATGAAATTATAGTAAATATATTCATGGAAAGGATATTTAATAATGTCAGAAGAAAGCATCAAGCTGATGTTGGATGATATTAGCTCTAATCAATTGTATACAGTTCAAGCTACTTAAATCAATTGAAAGCTTATAATATGCATATATAAAAGATGGGATTAAGTTAAATTTAGCGACAGTTTCATGGAGTGTGAGTCACTGATCCAAAGTTGAATCCATAAATTAATCTATCAACCATACCATTTAAGAAGATAAGATCTCCATACACATGGGCACATACATATATAACAAATGATAAATCATATAGCCAGAATTTTATGTACTAAACATTTTTTTTGAATTCTTTCATATTTTTCCGATGATACATGGGAAATTTAACCAAAGATAAATAGGAATGGAACTAGGTAGAAAAATATTCAGGAAGGTTATTTTATGGAAAAAAAGGGAAATCTCAGAGCCTGCATTTCAATGCTCCAATGAATTTCCATTAGATAAATATTCCAGAAATTGATTTACGAAGAGAAAAATACGATAAAATGACCAGAAAATCCTTCCATTATCTAAAAGATTCCGGAAGAGAATCAAAACAACAGAAACCAAATAATATTCAAGAAAATAGCTAACGATAAGAACACATAAATCTCCCAAGAAAATTAACTATTAAACCTCGTAAAAGGTCCCATTTCACAGCCAAAAATTCAGGATTAGCAGCAAATAAAAATAAATCAAAAACGAAGCACCAAATCTCAAGAAAACACTCGAGGGAAATGCCTAGTCAATCACATCAAAGGGGAATCAAGGCAATGCAGTGCAAGTACAACTATATTCCATGCCACAATCCTAGCTATATCAACACCAGATTAGCACAATGAGAAATCCTAAACATGTTCTCTAGTACGAAATCCTCCCGTCCAGCGATACCCAATCCCAGATGTCATTCCCCGAGCTCCCTCTGCGCTTAGAGCCACAGAAATCCGGCTAAGCTAGAAAAACTCAACAAAGTCCTGCTGGGAAAACCACAACAAAAAACACAAAAAAAAAGGAAACAACCCACAAAACGAGTAACGTGCCATCCAACCAAAACCCCAAAACTAATTGTGGTTTTGGCAGAGGGTGAGGATGTGAGAGGGTGCAAAGTAGAAAAAAGTTAAGTAAAAAGGAGAAAGTACAAATAGGGAAATGTTCATGCGATGTGGGGGTCGATGATGGTTCAGTTGTGGAGCTGAAATGTAAAGGCAGGTACGAGTAACACGTTTGCGTGCACGACATTCGAAAACGAATTCATTTCGCTACCAATTTCTTACCTATTTCTAGCTCCACAAACAGAGCCCTCCCCTAGCCCCCCATTACCCCATCTAAGCCCTGTTATAGCCCCCTTTGGCTCGCCCATAACCCCCTCCAAAGCTTGTTCATATTTTGCGCGAAACGAACAACTTCCGTTTGATTTTCCCAATGCGATACGTATATTTGGGCATTTTTGGTTTCACTCCGCACCCAGAAAAGTGCCTGAAAAGTGTCCAAAGTGCCAAAAATGAAAAGTCACTTTTTATGTGGCCTCACACCTATCCCTGTACCTGTCGCTCCTCCTTTTGAGAGAGAGAACATGTGGTAATCCCCTGTTATTTGTATAATTAAAGTATTTTCATTGCATATTTAATGGCGCTACTGCACCGAACGACCTTCAGGCTGATGTCTGAACAGGAATTGCTAATCGTTTTTAATTAAGGGTTAAAAAGGCGCAGAGAACACAGCAAAAAAGATGGCTGGAAAAACAAGGGGGGAAAGTCACAAAAGTGGCAGCCCACAGAAGCAGAAGGGAAACGAAGAGGCAAAGGGAAGGGCAGGAACAGGCAGTGGAAAAGTCAAAAGGGAAGAGAGACTGTGGAAGCCGCTTAATGAAAATGCCTTTTGAAGGTTAAAGCGCGACGTGCAAGGATAATGATGATGATGATGGAAATGAGGATGATGAGGGAGTGGGAATGATGATCATCATCGTCATGATAAATGTCAAGTGAGAGCTTCTCTGTGGGCTGATTGCTGGATTGGTGGCTGGCTGGAAGGCGCGGGGATTGCTGGATTGTGGGTAGGCGGAGGTAATGAACGATGAGGCCGACTTTTGACAGCTGATGCAGAAAAAGTGTGGGCGAGCAGCGGGCAGCGAGCAGCAGGTAAATACGACTACGATTATGGTTGACTGAGTCCGTCAGAGCCAGAGGACATGTCAGAAGGGAACTCATAAAGAAGTCAAAAGGGAGAACAGAGAAAAAACATAGGTGAATGTTTAAAAATAAAGATAAATTATAACAAAGGCAGAAGTAATTAAGAAAGAATCATACAATTATTGAATTATTTTTCTAGAACCTGAAGAACGTAACAAAAAAAAAAAAATTGTTGTTTGATCCCTTATCGGCGAGACACGAGTTTGAGCAGCAATGTGCATTGTCATGCACACTACATTTTTGTTGTTTTTGCATTCACGGTCACAGTTCTCGGTCTCGAGTCTCGGCCCAAAAGTCCACTTGTGCGCTCTGGTGTCAATCACTATCGGTATTTTGTTATTGGATTCTTGGAACCGAAAAGCGCGGTGGCTTGTATTTTTTGTTTTTGCATTCTCGCGCATTCTTTTTCACAATTTGCGTGTGGAAGTCCTTAGAAGAGTGCGAAAAATCGCTTTAATTCCGATGCACAAATGGAGCTTGAAGTCGAGCCCTCTGATAAATAAATCATATATTTTTGCCAAAATTTTAAAATTTCATTTATCAAAAATAAATCATTCCCGACTATCTCAGATACAAACATGACAGTGAAATTAAAGAGAGAACTTCTCTAAAGATCAAACACCAGAAACCGCAAAAGGTCAGATGAATCCATATCGTTATAAATATGAAAGAAATCCTCTAGCACAAGCCAAAAAAAACCGCAGAGAATCTGTAAGTTAATATAAGGTATCTATTAACACCCCAAAAACTGTACCTCCAACTTCCATAACACTTCCATACTGTCTTTGGATACTCTATAGATGCTACTCTCTTTGACTTACCCGCAGCACTGCCAAAGCATAGCTTAAGATCCACATTCAGATTGGTTTTCTTCGGAATGTTTCTGGTCGGCCAATACACTTCGACATGGCTGAAGAGCAAAGCCATCTCGTAGTTGTTCAGAATCTTGTGGAAACCCCTGTAGCAGGCGCTGGCACGAATAAGAATTAAATTTTGACTGAAAGCCATGTCCGAACAGCCCTCGGCTGTGCTCTGTAGCTGTCCCATGCCTTTGGCATTAATTTCCCTTCTTATAACAATTTTTTGTTTGGTATTGTCAGTTTTGACAAACAAATCGAAAGGCTACTTTCTACAGATTCGGAACGCAGCCTGCTCCAAGGACTCGCACACACATTTGCACTGCTGGGGGGTCGAGTTCTCTCTTTGTTCGCTCATTAGCCCGAGTGGCAGAGCAGCCAAAGCCTGGCCCAAAGTGCTGGGCAAATGTTTGCAGAGCGAGCGCAAAAGTTGGCCTATTAGCCAAGGGCTGTTTTAGGCCTGAAATACGAGTGTACTTTGTCCCCACTCTGCCCTGGATACTCGCACAGTGGCATATACAAGCAGAAATTTGGCTTTTGAGCCTCTCATTAAGGCACTTTCTATATGTTTTTAGCAAAAACAGATATCAGTGCATTAAGCTATCGAGGAAAAACAAATTAATAACATGTAGATATTACCTTAAATTAGAATAAAACTTCAATCAGTTTTCAATCAACACACAAAAGGTTCAATTTTGTTCCCATTAAAAACGTTTTTGAAGTATACAAATCAATGTATCCATTTAATGGCGTTACTTTTTGGAATGTTCTGTGCAGTGTACCATAGGTACCCATAGGTTTCTGCAGGAGTTTCCGTCCTGACAATAAATCTCTACTAAACTTGAAGAAGAATCCGAAGACACCGTTGTAGATATCTGCCAAGTGTCCTCTACAGATACTTGCAATCCCAACGATTGTGCCAGGCTTTTGAAGAATCCAAACTCTTGCCAAGAGAAGAATCTACTAGAGATCTTCGTGGCCTAACGCACATCTACAGTTCAATTGAATGAACTGGAATACAACTGAAGTTTATGAGTTTAATGCCCTCATTTACTCATACTCTGTCGGAGTAGCATTCGATTTCTTTCAATTCGTTTTGAGCATTGTGGACTCGAATGAAGAAAGATTGATATACCGCTCGAAACTGTTTAAGTCGAAGTTTCCTTATTGAAACCTAGACTTTTCTTTCCTATGACTCCTGTACAGAGCAGCCATCTTTCAGAGTAAAATTTCACTTTCCCAAAGGAAGCTTTTTTCTACTTTTTTCTCATGCCAAAAAAAATAAACTTACATTACCGAAGCGCACTGTATTGACACACACACACACACACACTCAGAGACACATTCTTTTGGGGGTGTGGTACAAGTACCCAAGGAACGAGGGGCAGAATGATTTCGCTGTTTATTGTTTGCTTTTAACTGTCTGCTCTCTCTCTGTCAATCGCCCCCTTGCTGTTCACCCTCTCTTCTATCATCTCTTTTGTGCGCTTTTCCAACCATTGTTATCCTGGCACATTGTTGTGCTGTTTTTCCATTTTATCCTTTTCCATCGATTGTTCTCGAGGAGAGATGATGTTGCAGGGCAAAAAGAGGCAACAAAAATTACAATTTGAATGACATTCGATCGTTGTGGAATGTTGCAGGGGAGGTGTACCGGGGGGACACATAACTATAGAATGATTCAAGGTGCCGGTGGCAGGGGGAGGCAGGGGCGCGTCTGATGTGGCAGTGTAGGTGTAGGTTGCAGGCGATTAAGGTTGGCCCCACAACAATAGCCGCAATATTTCCTTCATGTCTGTCTCTCCCCAGCCCCGCTATCCTTTGCACCCGTTGGGTGGGTTTTCCTCTTTTGTGTTTGTTTACCAGAGTGAAAAATGATAAAATTGCCAGCAGCATTCGTTTTTCCACCCGAGGACATCCTGTCTTGGGGAAATGCTGCACTACATCTTCCTATATCTATCTCCTATAACTCTCTCCCTCCCTCTGTCTCTCTTTCTCGGGTTTTCCCTTATATATTGATACCCTCTGCTCTGACAATGCTTGAGGAGTATATTCGTTTTTGGAATATCTCTTTTGGTACAATTGAGAATAAGAATTGCAGCCAGATTATTATTATTTAATTTTATTAGAATACATGTTTTAGAAGATAAATTATAATGGATAATTATCCATCGATCTACCAATAATCATAATTATCACAGCCGGAAATAGTCTTTCATTTTCTATACTTATTCCTTCATTTATCACTCTGTTTCCCCCATTTTCTCTTTCCCTTCTCCCAATGCTTCCCATTTTTTCCGCGTGAGCCATATTTTGCAGCAAACAATAGCCCCCGATGACTGCACTTGCCAGGCAGCTTGCAACAAATTCATCCACAAATATTTCATCTGCTCACAATAATTTATGTTTTCCTGTCTGCAGCAGGACATTCGCTGCAAGAGGGGGAAAACGAGAAACAAGTAACAGAAGGCAAACGGGAAACGAGAAGGGGAGAAAGGGAACCAGAACTTGAAGAATATTTGCATATTTAATTTGAAATAAAGCGCACTCTTTGCTCTACAGCCCACTCGCCATACACACACACACACACCCACACACACACACACGTACACAGTTACACTTACACCCACATCGTGCCACACTTACACTTGCCTCAAGTGGCGGCATAAATTCAAAATGCCACTTTGGCAACAGTCTCTGCAAATTACGTATACGCAATGTGGGCCCCACAAACGACAACAGTCAGCGGACGGGTCCCCTCTCCCTCTCTCTCTCTCTCTCTCTTGCCTCACATCCCTGTGTGGGGGGTCCCAAGTGTGCTTAGGGCCTGCCCCAAGCCTTCTCTCACTCTCTCTCCCCGCTTTACTTCTACTCTCTCCCCCTCTCTTCCACGTAAAGAACGAAGGACTTTCCCTGACGCTGCTTTCAATACAATATTTTTGCGAATTTCGAGGAAAATCTGTTGCCAAAAATCCTAAATGCAATTCAACTGCAGTTGGATATGAATAAATATGTATAGCAAAAGGGCAGAATAAGTACAGTGAACACACACTTAGAGACCAGGGTCCCTGGGTGGTTTTTCATAATAGGCATTTTTCCCCTCCAGAAGCTGCTCTCTATTGAACGAATATCCCACTTAGATCGGAAATACTTGAGAAGTGATTGTACTCCCAAGAGAGCCTTCACTGTACGAGACTCTAGCTTTGGGTGTATGAATATATGAACAATGTTTGGCTTTTCCAAATTGACATTTGGTTTCCCTTTTTCCATGGACTAGAAAATGCTGTTAAAACTAGTTAAATTGGGACAATTTATAAGTTTAAAAAAAAATACAAAATTACTAGTATCTAGTTCTGGAAGTAGATATATTTCCAGTCAAATAAGAAAATAATATTAGTAGATACTATTACTAATTCTTGAGTTGAATCGAAATATCTAACGACGAATTCGGATTTTGAGAGGTGTCCAATAAAAATAAAATCCTTATCGGCTAGACTCAAACTAAGCATCAGTGTGGCTTGTCATGCACACGACATGTATTTTATTTTTTGATTCTCGGGCATTAAACTTGAACTTGAACTTTTCGCATGTGAGTCTGCCTTGTGTCAGTTGTCGAGCAATACATTTCGGAACAATATAAATACATACTAAATTCAAAATTGATTTTGTTTTCCTCGTTAAATAGTCTCATCTCTATTTTCTCGGTACGTATAAAGTGTAACGAGTCCTTCGGCAGCGCACCTCTGTGGGTTTGGGGGTTCTCTTCCAGAGTTCACCAATTGCACGTCAACGTCTACGATCCTGAGGGACTCCTTCTCCCTTACTCTTCTTCCAATCTTGGCAGTATGCCCATGATCTCAGGAAGACTAACACTGGAAATACATGGATATTCCCCGACAAAAGAGGCACCATTTAGGAGTAAAGAAAACCCTGCTGAATAGAACCACTAAATATATCTTTGACTGTACATCTTATGATGGTAAATGCATTATGCTAAAGACAATACCTACTCGTACAGACCAGGGAAAACAAATAACGAGAAGTCCTCTGACTTCCTGATTAAACTTTTAGCATCTACGCAAATCCCCATAAAATCCGCTTCCAAGTCTAACTCTACTCCAAACCGGATAATCCTAATGCTAAATTCTCTTATTTGCAAAACATTTCGCTGGCCATTATCCAGATACTCAGTACACAGAGCGAGAGAGCCTTGGCCTCCGAGAAAGAGGGGTGGGCATGGAAGCCAGAGAAAGCCATCATCAAATAGCCTCTTTTATTTCCCCCCGCTCACCCCGCTGCACTCCCAACTGGACTTAACCAGAGCCTGCAGCTTACCCAAGACTTTGGCGAACAAAATGAGTGCTGCAATACAATTTTTAAACACTCTCACTTTGGGGTCAACTTGAGAGAAAGACGGGGGACGGGGCACGGGGCACGGGGAGACAGTGACAGAGGGAAAGTCCTGCCTCAGGAATTGCCTGCAAATGATGCCACAGCTGACACTGTCACTGTGTGCCTGTGGATGACATCCTTGTTGGCAGGCGACAAGAACAAAAAAAAAGCGGAAAAGAAAAGCGAGAAAAAACTGTCGGGAGAGCAAGGATAGAGGGAGGTGTTTGGGAGAAGACACTGAGAGGGGCAAGACCACCTTGCTTGCACCATCTCTGACTTGGAGATGCCTTTCGGGCTTCCCTCAAAAACCAGCCCGCAACTGTTGCACCTGTCCAACCTTCTCTCACTCTGCCCTCCCTCTTTGCCTCTCTATCTTTCCCCTGCTTTACACTTTAGTGGCATCCCCCGCGCGAGTGTGTGTGTGTGTGTTTGTGTGTGTGGCATGCGGGCAGCCCGTATGTGCGCCGCACGAGGCAACTTTGAAGGCAAACAGATGTTTGCCTCTCTCTTGCAACACTCTCAACCCCCCATCCCCTTCCTCAGTCCCCTCCCGAATGACATTAAATGTCGCTTAATTTGAGTGCCCGTTTTGGCTGTTGCAAGCTCCAACTGCTCGGATGTGGCATCATCTGGCAGCCCCAGCCCCCATCTGGCATTAGTCGACCACAAAACACGAGCTTCAACGAGTGGCAAATGCATCAGGAATGTCAAGCGGTGGGGTAGGGGGGGAGGGAGCGGTAAATGTGGCTTGGGTGCAACGGGAAAAGTATTTCACAAAAATGTTTGAAATTTCGCCACCACAATGCAGGGGGCTGGCAGGCAGGCAGGGGCAGAGGCAGATGGCAGAAATAGTTGCAACATTTCTGTGATATATCGATTTATAATTGACTCAAAGTTTTCGCTGGAAAAGCGGTACGCAAAGGAGCAGAAGAGATGGAAGGTGCCGGATAGAAATGCCTTAATTGTTTCCTTAGTTAATAATGCGCATGGAATTTGAAAAGAATTTGCCCACTTTGCATAGAGCTAGACGCTAGAAATTTATAAAAAACTTTACCCAAGATTTTCATCTGATTTGCGGATTATTTCCCTCTTTAAACCGACCTTAGTTTCATTGCTTGTTAGAGGATTGCACTAGAAGAGGGTTAGATTTAGACAAAAAGGGAACCAATATTGATATGGAGACTAACTGGTGAGGAATTAAGATCGTTTGAATCCACAGAACACCCAGAAAGAAGCGTTTCCAAAACCATGGAAAAATACAGCTGTGTTCACTAAAATAGCAGTGCTGCATTTCACCACTCTCAATCCCCATTCGAACCGTTTTGGAGATATTTCTAGTCTTTCAAACTGAACAAATGATACCTTTTTAGAAAGCAACTGTAAATCCGTCAACCAGAACTCATTTTTGGCAAGTGGTTCAAGAATTATTGGCTCAAATCCTATTGCAACTTTGGCAGGATCTTGTTAACCCATTTCAGGCCGGGGCAAGGCCGTAATGAAAACAAAATTGATTAAGAACTAAACATTAAGCCTCAAGAAACATGTAGAATATCTAACATAGGTTTTAATTTGAGTTTCGTGGCTTATTTTGATTATCTGAAAAAAAACTGATATTTTAATGGACAGCAGATTTCAATGGTAATTGTCTAAAGTAATGAAAAACAAGCAGATGGAATGGAAATGTTACGGGATTTCTTCAGGATTCAAAAACAGTTTTGAGGGTGGTGAGGTGAAACACTGCTGTTTTAGTGAACACAGCTGTATATATCCTTGATCAGCCGCAATAGGTGTGTCTTTATAGCACATCTTGTTTGAAGACTCGACCTAAGAGACTATAAGAGCTGGAGAATCCTTTTTTTGCATGCAGACTCCTGGGATATTCAAAACTTTTGCCATTTTGGCTAGTCTCACGTGCCTTAACAAAAACTCTTCATCTAATTGCCTTTACCCTTGATATGAACACGTCTAAAAACTCTCGCTTTATTCGGAAATAGGAAGTAATATTATTAGCATTTTTGTCTAAAAATTTTTTTTTTATATCGGTCAAATTGATTTTTAAAGATTATTGCCTCAAATTGAATGCTAAATATTTTTCCCCCGACTTCAAAGATTGACTTTCTTAACCTTTCTTTGACTTTCATGCTCTCCCCTATTTATTCCTGGAGGCCAGGGCTATCTTTGTCTCCTCTTTCAGTTTACTGAGCATCTGGCTAAGGGCCAAAGAAAGTATTTCCAAATAAGAGAAATTCTTCTTAGGGTCTAAAAGTTTAATCAGGATTTCAGAGGACTTCTCGTTATTTGTCTGTTTTTTCCTGTTTCTGTACGATTTGGAACCAGATTAAATGGGACTTTCGGATATTGATTGATATGCGAAGCTTTTTTGGCCCTTTTTACTTCGAAAATTCGGTTTAAGCTTAATAATATTTATTTATTCCGGTGGCTTAGCTGAATCGGTTTCGGGCTCGCTCTTATGCCAAACCAGATAAGTGTTCACGAGTTACGAGATAGATATGCAAACAATGCGGAAAGGGATTAGCATAGAGCTAATCTAGGCCACGTCGGTCGATCCCATCGGAAGCCGAAGCGGCAGGTGCAGAGCGCCCTTAAGCAGGGAGAGCGCAGCAGCTATAATGATTCTTCGGCGGCTGGCTCGAACAGATATAGCAAAAGCATTTGGTTTACTATTTATTTTTCTACTCCCTCTGACCTCGTTTTTTGTCTGGGTTTTTCTATGAAATAAAAATAATTTCCTTATACTTTACAACTAAATTTAAACCTTATTTATAATTAATCGATTTATCCATCCTGTAGCTTTAAAATGCATTAATTTTCCACCTACTTTAATTTTTTTGTGAATTCATCCATCTATGAATGTTTTTTAATTTATTTTATTTATAGAGCGTCGTTTATTATGCACATGTCATGCCTCTATCCATTTCCCATAAGCGTTCTATTTTTTATCAAACATTTAATAGTTAAAGGGCGAAAAAAAATCCAAAATGTATATGCAATTTCAATTCTTCAATTAAAAACCATTTCTACTTCCTGCCAGCGTATAAATTTATATGATACTCGTAAATTTGCATTTTGCAGAGGCAAAATTGTTATGCAAACAGCTGCAGGGCAACCACTCAACCCCCTCATCAGATGCAACACCACCTTCCTGCCATCCTGCCATCCTGCCATCCTGTCATCCTGCCACCACCCATACTTAACCCATTTAGCCCACTTCCTGTATTCCGAGCGGAGCGGCGTGGAGGCAGCATAAATCCCATTATTTATTCATTAATTTAAGGCCCATTCTCTGAGTATCTCCTCTGCACTCGTATCCTCTCGTCCCGAGTCCTTAATCACAGTTTGCACTCGGGAGTCCGTTAGAGAGTCCATTGTTTTCTCTCGTAATTTTGCCCGAGTTTCCCTATTTGATTTCTGGTCTGTTTCGGGCAATTTAATTAAGCGCTTCGCTTATTCTTTTCTGGCTGGGAAATGTGCTTATACGGGAGAACGGAAAATCCACAAAAACCAATTTGCAACTTTAATACAGACACACGAGGGGAATAGGAGAGAACGAGATGCCCATGGCCACGCCCACACAGGGCATCCACTGACATCAGGCGGGAAACTTGTACCTTTGGTTTTTCCTCTTATTCGCTGGCTTCATTTTTCATCTGGTTTCTAACACTGTAAATAGTGGGCCAAATTGGGTTAAAACCATAATGCCAAAGTATTAATGTTGCACCAACACGGACGAGGATGCGGCAGCTAGGGCGGAGAAACCAAAAGCCGCAGACATGAACCGGTTTAGGTAACCGCTACCTCAACACACACACACTCACACACACACACAGATACAGATACAGATACCGTTGCATTCAATATATGTATGTATGTATTTTTGTGTACTCGTATGTGTTGGCCCTCCTCTGGCAAACAGGGCTGAAAACATTTGCCAAATGCCAGCAGCCAGCACTGCGCACGGACTGCATTGGAGAGGCCCTCGGCAATGGCAACGGCAACGGCAACGGCCAACGGCAATGGCAACGGCAACGGCCAACGGCAATTAATGGCAACGAAAGCAAAATGCGAATGAAAGGATGGAAAGGATGTTTGAAACGAAGATTTCAATACCCTGGAAGTCCTTGCATTTCCAGTTTTCAGTCGCCATTGTGAAACATCAGACATTAAATCATTGTCCCCAAGCAGGGATCTGCGGAAGCTCAATATCTCCAGGCAATGTTCTTTAAAATCTTTACTCGAATTAAGTGTTTTCCGTGCAAAGAAACACCGCAATGTCCCAAATAAGTTTTCGTTTGAATAATATATAATTTTTGAAGCCTTAATCCTACTTATCGTATGATTTCGTTACTAATTTTGATAAATTATATGTATTAAAAGTCGTTTATTAAAACACAAAATAAACAGTTTATAAATCTGTCTTTCGTACCGATTTGTGTATTTATACTCCGATCCTGAAGAATAACATAAAGTATGAAATCCTGTATATTTTCTAGTCAAAAGAAATGCTTCTATCTGTGCGAAAACAGCCATTTTCCAATCAAGGGGTATCAAAAATACAGCAAACGCAGGTTGAACATGGAATATTTTCCCTGCCTACACCACACACAAACCTATCCCCTCTATCCCCTCTCTTCCCCTTACATTCTCTTTCTCCCTCTCTCTTGCTGGCAGAGTGCTGCCAACATGGAAATTCGCATAAACAAATTTGCACGAACGAAGCTGCAACACTTTGGCATTTTCCAATTGGAGTTACGTATTTTTGTTCATATGCGAGTGTGAGTGTGAGTGTGTGCGTGTGTGTGTTTCTATTCGACTGTGTATCTGTGTGTTTGTTTGAGCTCATCTGTGTGTGTATTGCGGTGTATCTGTGTGCGTGAGAAATGGGCAGGTGTACCTCCCAATGTGTATGTGCGTGATTGAAGGTCCTGGGGAAGGTGGGGTGCTTGGGCTCTTACACTCAAAGAAGGGAAAGCGGCGGGGCTTTATGGAAATGTTTATGGGGGAAATTATTTACTTATTGCACATATTTCACTCGTACGATTTATTTCACTGGAGGGCCCCAAACACTTTTGAAGGTAGAACAAACGCATTTGTGTGTATAAATCAAATTGGATCAAGCTATAAATACCAGCAGATACGAAATAGTTGACTAAGTGAAAAATACGGAGGGGTACGAGTACTTGACTGGCTTTTCACATAAAAAACTAATGAAGAGAAGTCCCAAAATGGTGATCATATAGGGGGAAACCCTCAAGGCATCTCAGAGGGGTAAGGCTGTGGAATAAACATCAGTAAATGATGGGCCAAATGAGTTGTCCCTAAGGAGAGTCCCTTGGCTGACTTGGAAATAAGCATCATATTTATTGGTTGTCTTTGCTTTAGTTTACAATATCATCAAAGGAGGCCTCACAGATAAAGTACAGTTCATCGTGTCAATATTATTCTCCGACATCCAAAGACCCTTGGTGTGTGTGTGTGTGTGTTCAACGCAACGACCCTTGGTTCTACGATCATCGTTGTCCCATTTAAAGTAGGTTCCTTCCAGTCCTGTAGTGGACGAAATAAACATTCCCTTTGCTTCTTCATCGGTCAGATCTATCCAATATTCTTGCGTATCCTTCAGCATCCTGCTGAGTGCATCGAACTCCTCCCCGCTTCGCACGTTCGCCAGATGAGCCCCCAGCTGATGGCATTTATCCAATGCCCGGTACCAGGTGATTCTTTGGTTATCTTCAATGTAGTAATATTTTGTACCAATTTTTCGAAAATTGTTCCTATTTCTTCCAGTTTCTTCGATTGCGGTCCGCCTGGATGACAGTTTTTCCTCTAAATTTTGTAGTCTAGCTAGGAAGCTCCTTTCCAGCTCCTGCTGTATCGTCAACAGTCTTCCCAGAGCCTCCAACCTTTCGTCCAGTTTGGCCCATTTTGAGACAGTATCTTCAGGTTGGGGTCTCTTTTCCACCTCCTGCTCGATCGATGTCCGTTTTGCTAGAGCCATCCATCATCCATTTTTTCATCAGCTTCGTTTGATCTATAGTCGATCTATTGAAAAATCGCAATTTCTTGTAGTACTTTTTATACTCCATAAACCGAACGTTACACTGACCTTCCAGATGATCTTGGGTGGTCCTGGTGACTGGGACCTCGCAAGGGTTATGGCCAATAACATAAATACAACCGAACGGCGCATTGCTAGTGCTACTTGTCTGAATAAAATCCAAAATGAGACTGAATTCCAAAAGGAAAACATCTGAATATTTCAGATCAGCAGCGCATCCTATCAGCTGTTTACAGCCAAGGGTCGCTGCTGCATGACCCCCGATACGTGCAATAAAAGCGATCCCGTACACTCATAGAAAAACAGTGAACATTTTAAAAATAAAGTGTTTTCACTTACATTTTTAAAGTAATACTTGAATTTTACTATGTTTGTGTTTAAAATCCACATATTTAATTTAAATATGAGTGTGCTTGGTCTTTTTTCGCCATTTTTGGATCAGTGTGCATATATGCAATAAAGTATAGAGAGAGATTAAACTAATTGACGAGGAACTCTGGCCCCGCTAATAATAAAACTTAAGGAATTACAGCTCATACCATACATTTTTATTTAAAATACACAAAAAGAGTGGTTCTACGAGGAGAAACAGTATTATTTCGCGTGGCTTAACTTCAGTTTGTGAGTGTTTGGAAAAATTAAATAAATTGATTAATTAATTCAAATCAAGTCCAGTCAAAATGGATAACCTTTGTGATCCGGATAAGTCTATCATTAAGACCTTACATCTTTACAGAGTTTCATAAATTGTTGAAATGCCTGAATTGTAAAGAACTTTATTTCGGATTTATTCGAGGATATAATGAGGGAAGCAATTAGTGCCAGCTCTTTAGCCCCATCGAATGACACTTATTGACAGTGGGATAATTGGAAGAGAGAATGTTAACAGCTGAACTGCATTAAGGCTGTGAAATCAACTCGTGTCAGCAGTCAATGAAGGGAGATTAAAAAAAAACCAAATTAATCCTTTCAACTGTCAGGCTGCACAATTTAAGTGCAAAGGCCAATGGAATGCTGTCAATAATGTCAATAAAATCGCTATGGCAATTGCCGTGCATCATTCATAGAGAAAGAATAAATAAAATAAAATAAAATAAAACATTTTCCTTCGCCAAAAGAAATATCAATTTACACGAAATTTTCTCAAATAATTCTACTTCAATCTTTTATAAAATAAAACCAGAAAACCAAATGTTTTACCTTTTTGTTGCATCTAAAGTCTGTGGCATGTTGCATCATTATGGCTCTTGCTCTTTGCCATTTCTATTTGACCGCAACTGTGGGCGCCACCCACTCCGCTTTGCCCACTTTCGTGAGTCGCTTACACATTACGTGCATGAGAGCATTTGCCGGCCATTCGAAAGCCATTCGTCCTCCCATTCCACCCTCTGTATTTTTTTTGTTTGATGGGGTTGGGGTTATGTCATTGGCATGCAAACGGCATCGAAGAAGGCACAAAACCTGCCCGAGCCGCACTCTCGACTTTCCTTTTAATTAAGGATACGCAAAGGAGGAGGAGAAGGCGCACTGCAAACCGATTGCACATGTCAGGAGCACTCAATGCGAAGGTTAGTCAGGGTTTAGGGCAAAAGGCAATTTGCATGATGGTTCAAGGCAAAGTACAGCCACAACAAAGGGGGCGGGTACAGGCACAGCAAAGGGCGCGATGCGGAAGTGGAAATGGAAACGGAAACACTTGAGTATGAGCGCCATATTGCGCATACGCTGCATTAGCCGCCAGTCCAATAAAGAAACCAAAATTTGAATCAAATTTATTTCACACACCCCGCTTCGCAAACCTTAACCCCAGAAGCCTTTTGAGGAGGCCTTAACCCTTGTTCAAGCCACACCACAAAAGGAAAAAAGTTAAAAAACTCACCTGAGGACGAGGACTGCGAATGCCGCATGGTGGTGGCCATGGCAATGGAATTTATTTCCGACTCCGGCGACCACATTCTGTTCACACGGAAACTCTTCACTCTCCGAATGGAAATTGTTATACCTTGTATATATATCCACTATATGTGTATATATATGTCGTATATCGTTCACAACTTAATGGCTAAATCATGTTTTTCACTGCCTTTTGTGATTAGTTTTTGTGCTTTTTCCTTGCCTTATTTTTTTTTTTTGCGTTATTTTGTAATTTTTAATTTATTAAAAAAGTTTCTCTCGTAAAGTTTTGACATATTTCATGCATAACTGCGGATTACTAAAGAGGGTGGCTGCCAGAGCACCGGAATGGGGATTGAATATATACTATATGTATATATACACACTTTTCACACAAGTTGGGAAAAAGTTTTTGCACAAAAAATACATAAAAATAAAATGAACAAGTTGAAAATTTATAATGGAATGAAACGGATAGGCCAGTGCCTCGAGGAAGTGCGTGGATTAATGCCTGTCACAAAGGGAAATTAGACAAGGGCAGTGCGTTTCGGAACTGTAAGGCACACACACAGGAGAAGTAAGCAACTCTCTTGAGAGATCATTCTAGCGAAAGGGAATTAGTAGTAGATATAATGTTGTACCCTAAGTGGATCAGGCATGAAATATTTCGATTGTTTTTACTTAGATTTAGATTTTGTGTTTATTTGGTTCATTTTTAGTTTTTATAGTAATATTAAAAAGTTTAATAATAATATTCGATTCGATAACCAATAAATCAATAAAAAATCCAAAATTTGCGTCCCGTCAAAACCTTTTATTAAAATTCCTTTTGATATTGTCACGAAATGCACTTTAAGGGACATAACTCTCTCTTATTTGTCTCTTCTATCTTATCCCTTGTTCGTTCAGTCAATCTCTTACTTCTTTTCCTTCTATTCCGTTGTAATTTTCCTCTTTGGCTGCCAAGAAACTATATACGATGCTTGCCAAAAGCTTAAATCAAAATAAAAGTTTATTCTCTATTTAGCCTTTCGCTGGTTTTTACGCTCTTTTCTCTGTCTTTATCTCTTTCCCCCTGCCTCTTTCTGATGCACTGGGGGAAAATTATATCCCCCCATTTCCCATTTCCAATTACCCATCTACAGCTCCATTTTAAACACAGTTTCGAGTGGCAAGTGCCAAATGGCAGCAGCAGTAGCACCAGAGACAACAACTTCATTGATCAGCAGCAGGGAAGAGCGAAAGTTGAGGAAAACCCTGTAGGGAAAGCCAGCAGGGAGAGCCTGAAGGGAGAGCCAGAGGGGTAAGCTACTGGAGGCGCTCCAAGGAGCAGCATTTGATGGCATTGTAAACAAGTGGCACCCTCTATTACACTCTGCCACCCAGCAGCCCCCTGCCCCGTTGCTGCACTTGCCTCAAATTGCTGTCATTAACTGGAAAGTGCAGGGAAGCTTCAGCAAAATTACAGCAACAATCGGAAAAGACAAAGAGCTCCTTGTTGTTGACCTGACAAGGACAACTATTCCAGATATATATATATATAATGTAAGGACATGGCGTGTGTCACTCGCCCTCCCACTTTTTGCCCCTTCCGACTGTCTGTCAGAGTGTTTTTATATAGTGCCCCGATGTTTATTTACACAGCTGAGACAATTACATTCAAGTGTGTGGAGAGTGTGGAGGGTGGAACGGGGAGCGTGGAGTGGGAGGAGGAAAGGAACCCTCCCCCTCTGCGAAGACACGGAACGCAAGCTGAGAAATTGCTGAGAGCAGCTCAATAAAAACTACAAACGATTTGCGCGTGCCACTCCCGACAAGGATAATAAACAATGCAACTGTCTCTCTCTCTCTTTCTCTCTCAGCATTGAAGACTGCAAGACAAAAGAAACGAATCGAAGGAAAAACTTATCTTGACTGGAGAGAACGAGAACCCCAGCTGAAAAGTAAAGAATGTACTATCGAATCGAATACATTTTGAAAAATTAAGAAAAATGTAAGAAATTTTTTCATTTAAAGAGCAAACGGGAGTATTCTTTGTTATTTTAGTCAGTCTTTAGTTAAATTTCTCAGAACTAGTTCTCAGATTATGTGGTAACGCCATCTTTTACGGTAGTTTCTATAGCAAAATGCTTGCCAAATCAAGCTTTACTTTCAACATTCGTGTATCTCCAACTTTAAAGCAATAGTTCCACATGATGAATTTAAGGAGAACTTCCAAAACAACTTACATGTCGTGTGTATGACACGACACATTGATGTTTGTTGTTAGACGCCTAAGCGAATGCTGCAAAAAGAAGAATTCTCAAGTGGCTTTAAAACACTTGCAACTCTCTCACACATTTCCTATCCATATGCTTCTATCTCCATCTCCACCTAAATCTGAACTATCTCCGGCTCCATTCAAGGCCGTTTCCGCAGTCTGTCAGTGGCTGCCAGCTCGAATTGCAGGCGTCACCAATCTTTCTGGCAGAGTAAAAGCCCAAACCATGCCCATACCACACCGAAAGACATCGGCAAATATTTATTGATAGCACTCTGACAGTGTGGAGGCAGGGACAGAGACAGAGACAGAGACAGGGGGCAGACGTGTGCGAAAATTATGCGCCAACCCACACACACACACACACACTATCCCCACATCCCCTCTGAGCCCGAACCCACAGAAGTCAATAATTTCGTAACAGCCAGAAAATGGAGGTAGCAGCAGCAGCAGCCTCCTTCTGAAGCTGATTATCATCATCATCGTCAGCGTCATCATCGAGGAGGGAACGTGGCCATTGATGGCGCCATTTTTGTTTTTGTTTGCTCAACCAAACATCAGTGTGTGTGTTTGTGTGTGTGTGTGTGTGTGTGTGGTGTCTAGTAATGGGAGCCTGACAAAACTTTCTCCGTACTCGGTTTTCGGTGCTCGGTGTTCGGTGCTCGGGGGGAAGGGCACCAGTATCTGTATGTCTGGTCTGGGCATTTGTTTGTGTGTTTACTGTCGGAATTTGTAATGAAAGTGAGCTGTTCATTTGCTTTAGGGTCGCCAAGTGGCCCACACACATGGTCTATCTTCCCTCTCTTTCGGACGAGTACTCGTCCATCCTCTCTCCTTCTCTTTCTGTTGCGTGTAAAATAAATGTTTGCCATATTTTGTTGCTTTACGAGGTTCCCTTTTCGCAAGTAAAAAATAGAAAAGTAACCCAAAGAAAGAAGAAGAAAAAGTAGGCCTAGTCCCAGCCATAACTTGTCATAAGTCGGTGTGCGGTCTTCTCTTGGCGGGTTCTTGGCTTTTGTGTTCTTGTGTGCGGGTCGAAGATAGAGCAAAAAATATAGGCATGATACTGAAACTTTTATGACTACAAATTTCTTTAGTGCAAAGCCAGGACGAAATGTTTGCTTTATGTTAATGCCCAGCCAGAAAGGAGCGGATCGGGTATAGGCTAGAGGTCTGTGGCAGCCACAGATGGAGAATGACTAAGCCTAAAGGGGGGAACGGGGGAGATTGAGAGACTGCGGCAAAAGTTTGGTGCTCCTAAGTCCGGGTGTACTGGGATTCCGGAGGATTTTAGCTGGATTGCCAACCAAATTGTTGTTGAAAGTTTGCAAAAATATTTAAAGATTGAAAAGGTGAAAAGAACTACTTCCAACTAGCTTAAAGATGTCTCTTTTTGGATGATATAAACATTGGTTGATTATGTCACAGAAATTAGGAGACTGAAAAGCAGTTTTGGAGAGGACTCCATAGCAGTAAGTGCTGATGGAATCCTTAAGGTGGATGGGCATTCTAAGTACCAAAACCAAAAATATGAGTTCTCTGTAACCAAGAAAGTTCTTCAACTTTAATTTTAATCTATTAGAAATGTATATTGTATTCGTGCATAAATATTTCAGATATCATTTTTCTCCGTCAGAATTGGCAAACGATTTCGATCATTTCATTTATCTTTCTATAGAGGTATTATCTATATCGCACCCTATAACACATTCAATTATCGCAAAACTCTTACACCTAAAGCTATTGTGATTAAAACCTATCCTTTAGCAATGCTCTTAAATTACGATTTTTTATGGATGGAAATCAGATAATCAACAAAGTTCCGAAATTCTCATCATATCCAGAAATCTCGACTATGCTTTAAGCTGTTCTTCGATTCCCTCTATCGAATGCTGCCATTTTTATATTCATTCCTTGGCATAGCAAAACCAAATCCTTTCATTAAAGCCAGTCCTAAACAGGGTTTCATTAGCATTCTCTTGTTTTGCTCGTTTGTTCTTATTGTTCTGTTCATTCCAGGGTATCCTTTCACTGTTTCCCTCTCCAAGCTTGAATCTAAATTGTTTTTTCATTCGCCTTTTCCTGGCTGCTCTCTGCTCACGTTTTTTTCCTATTGTTGTTATGCTGAAAGTTTGAAAATAATCTTTTGCGTTGAAATGCGCAAATGTTTCTTTTCCCCCATACGCTTTGTTTGTCCATTCAAGGACGCCACAAAAGGCACCAACAATATGATAATTTCCAAAAGGAAGGAGAGTACAATTGAGAGGAGAGAGCGAGCAAGGGTGAGAGAGAGAGAGAGAGGAAAACTTGGCTGCTGCATTATAATAATTGTGGCTGACAAATGCGACAGAAACAGCGACGAGTGAGGAACAAGGATAGCGAATAGAGAACAAAATGCCGTCGAGGGGGATGGCAATAATGATAACTAACCGCAAAAGAGCGCCGCCAGGCGTCAAAGCAGCACGCATAACGGATGAAGGAGAGAGGAGGAGAAGGAGCGTCTCTGCAGCAGCAGTGCATGGTGGAAGCAGCTGCAGTGAAGCGGAGAATGGAGAAGGGCCAGCGGGAGCAAGAATGAATGAGCATGTGTGTGTGAGTGCGACAGCAGCTAGAGTCAGTCAGGCTTCCGTTCTCTGACATCTTTGGCCTACATAACAAAAACAGTTGCAACTGTTACAGCACAGCGAGTGAGTGAGATGGAAAGAGAGCGTCTCGCGTGGTGAGCGGCAGGCAGAGCGAGTAAGTAAGTGTGAGAGGGTGGTGGATGGGTGGCAGGTAGGGATGACACACAATGAGGCCTCTTGTTATTTGCACATGTGTAACTGTTGTTGCTGCTGCTGTCTGCTGTCTGCTGTTGTCTCTGCTTGTGGGCTGCCCTTGGCAGACAGGGTATGATGATTCCCATCGGGACTTTGCAAAGCTGATAGACTTTATCATAAATTCAAAAGATTCTAACTAAATATTATTATAAATATGTACATACTATGTAATTATGTGTGAATGGAGTATATGTACATTGAACCTGTAGGGTATCTAAGGCTTCGTGTCCTTTCGTTTCTGTTATTTCAGTCACTTTCTCTCTTTCTCTCTCTCGGCACTTGTGTAATTTTTAACTGCTTCTGAGCCTTCCACACAGACTCTCAAGTTGGGAATAAAAACCTTTTAATTTGCTCCGCCGCATACCCCTCCTGCTTCTAACCTAACCCAACCACCCACTACTCTTCAGCCACCCCTCACCACACTCGTACACTCGTACAAAACAAGGCGCAATTTCCTTTTAATTTCCTCGCAGGCATCGAAGGAAAAAGAGGGCAGGGAAAGCCCACACAAAAAAAGGTTGGAAATATTTTCTGTTTTCCTTCGGCCGGCCTGCCTTGTGCTTCTTCTTGTGTCGGACATTGGTCAATGTTTACCAAACAATTATTTCCTCTTTTTGTCGCACAAACTAAATGCTTCCGACCAGGAGGCCGTATCTTCCTCTCTCGCTTTCTCTGGCCATAAAGGTGGCCGCTCTTCGTCTCTTTCTACCTTTAGTGGCAGATATACTCCCAATTTTTCCCTTTTTCGCACCCGACCCCCCCTTCGGTTTCTCGAGCCATTTCGTCGGCTCTGCAAAAATGTTCGACTTGTATTTCTGGTTTTTATGGTAATATTTTTTCAAATTTTTGCGTTGCTTTACATTGTTTTCTTCTTTATTTTTGTGGCTTCTTCTCTCTCTCTCGCCTTTCTTTTATTGTCTTTGTTTGCTTGATCTTGCTATGATCTTTCTTTACACCGCTTTCGGTCTATTTTTGGAAATCGAAGAGAGGTCTTTGACGACCGTTGCTCAGCGAGGTTCCATGGTGTAATGGTTAGCACTCAGGACTCTGAATCCTGCGATCCGAGTTCAAATCTCGGTGGAACCTTAATACTTATCTACGATTTTCTTTTTTAATTTACATTTTTGCATCGGATATTTTCTTAATGATTCCACTTTTATTTATAGATTTTTCATCTATTTTTGCATCGGATATTTTCTTAATGATTCCACTTTTATTCATCTATTTTTGTAGCTGATCTCACGATTGAGGGTGTTATTTCTTCTATATGTCACTAGAAGCCAACTTGAAGGTAAATCCCGATTTCTTATTAAACTATTTCTTCAAGTTTGAATGGAATTACCGTATGATATGCTATGCATTTGTAATAAAAATAGAGCGACATATACATACATTATATACTTTTACATTACAAATATTTATACAAGTTTCATTGGCTTAGGCCTAGGCCTATATTCGAGTTCAAGTTAGGCAAGAATTAAAAGATTTTGTTTTTACATTAGAAGAAATAAAGGAATCGGAGCAGTGCACAATTCTTAAACGTTACTAGAAATGCTTGTAGGAATCAAAGGAACTTGCATAGATCCCCGTCGGGCTTTCAAGAGTGGTTTTAAAAACTTTCACGAAATAAAGGTAAAAGTTCTACCAACAAACAGAGTCCAACAAACTACAGAGGGCAGTCTTCTGCAATTGGTTTTTTCTACAAAATTATGTAAGAACGGAGCAAAACTACGTTCTCTTGAGCTGTAACAGACTACCCTTTTATATAAATGTACATGCATATATTATACAATTACGATTCTTTCCCCAAAATGCCACTTAATGCATAATTGACCACACAAGAACCCTTTTTTCGGAATGTCGTGCTGTTAACCCATTAATTAATATGCAGGTCAAAAGTAAATGCGATTTAAAGGTTAAACGCGTGTGCTGGGAGAGCTCGGGAAAGGAGCAGGACAACCAGAAGTCAAGTGGACATGGACATGGACCTGGACACGGTCAAGTGCGAAAATGGTGTAGAGAGAAGAGAAGAGTGTCATCAAAATTAATTGGCAATTAATTCTTTATAAGCGGACACCGATGCGACCAGGCCGAAACCCCAACATCGAGTGACATTAAACATTATAACGGAAAAACAAACATGTAGTATCCACTCGCACAAACACACACACAGACACATACACATACACTCTGCGGATGAGTCAGTTTATTTAGATAGGATAATGGAACACACGAACCGAACAGAACAGATGAACAGATGGGGTCTACGGGCGGTCTTCGGGAGTGCTAAGGCCTATAAAATAACTGCGCATTGAAGTGTGAACACCCCAATGGTGTAGCTGCCGCCGTACTTCTCCTCCAGCCTCTACCCCCCTGCCGTTAACAGTAAAAAATTAATATGCCAAAATGTGGAAAATTGTACATCGTGAAATTTGCTTTCTTCCAGCATTAATTTTCTCGTAACGCGTATTCTAAGGATTAGCCATGCATCATTAGCTTCGAGTGGAACCGGCTGGGATATCTATTGCAGGATTATATGATGGGTTAGGGGAGTATGAGAGTTTGGGAACACGTGCTAACCGAAATATGTAGGTTAGGGCTACCCCAAAAATGTTTTTTTTTGTCTTTTCTTTTTTCGTATGTCTCTTTCGGTTATTGTTTCTGGGCTTTATTGTCCTCGGTGTCACGAAATGTTTCGACAACGTTTTTTTTGATAAAAACAAAAGACGAACTTAGAAAACGCGATGGAAACTATCACACAAATTCAGATTTTTCAACTTCTATTACAGATTTTTTTTGTGTTATTTTTACTAGTATTTAAATTAAAATTTCAGTTGTAAGATTTATTTTTTGCTTGGTACCAAAGAAAACGGGGGAAAAACGCGAGCACGTTGGAGTGTGAAACCAGCGCGCCTCAAAGTAAAACCAAAACTGAGCACTTAAGGACATTTACGATTGATTTTATACCGAATCCCTAGTCAGGCACGAGTCCGAAAAGGACACGAGGCCCGCAACTGGCTCCTGGGCCTCTGACACAGAAAACGTTCGGGGGATTTCAGGAGCCGAAGACCCGATTCGGAGTAAAGAAAGCTTTTGCTGCATCCTGCGGCCTGCTCTCTCTCTCCCTCTCTCTCGGAGTATATATTCCAGCAGGTTGTTTTTTTGTTTGGCGCCCTTTATTAAAATAACATTACAATTATTCAGGGCACCAGGTGCTTAATTAGCGTATTTCGTTGTTACGTAGAGTTCATCACGTAATCAAGCGAGTTAAATCTCATAAAATGTATGGAATATTAATTTATGCAGCCCTAGAAATAGCAACAAAATATTGTATCTTTATCTCTTGCCCACCTGCGGGGGAGCCAAACAACAACAATAAAGCAGGTCTTTTTAAATAGCCCTCAAATTGTTGATCAACTTTCTCTTCTACGATCTGTGGTGTCAGAGCGGGTCACCGCTTGACTAGAAAACTGCCTCTGAGCAGTAGGTGTTCAAGGCGGTTCTATGGTGTAATGGTTAGCACTCAGGACTCTGAATCCTGCGATCCGAGTTCAAATCTCGGTAGAACCTGGAGTGAATTTTCTTTTTTATTCATTTTCTATTAAATACGCTTATTTCTGTTAAAATTGTTGTTTATTATTGTTTTTGCTTATATTTTTAACATTTTAGAGATAAACTAGACTGAAGATCATCTTTGTATGGTTTTTGGCGCTAATTGTGTTTCATGGCGTTTATAGAGGTTCCATGGTGTAATGGTTAGCACTCAGGACTCTGAATCCTGCGATCCGAGTTCAAATCTCGGTGGAACCTTGAGTTCTGAAAATCTTTTTTCTCCTTTTCAACTGAATACTATTGCACTTTTTTTGATTTTCGGTTCTATTGTATTTAGTTGGATGTTCGCGGCTTTGAGTTTGTTTTTTTTTTTTTCTTATTCTACAGGTTATTTACTAGTTATTACACGTGTTGAAAGCACATCAAAGTATAGCTTTAGAGAGCTTTCAAACTACCGAAATTTGTTCACACACTCAAAAATACATACAATTTGACACGTGAGAGTGCGAACAAACACTTGCAGAGCGTAAGAATGAGAGAGGTTGATATAATGAATGTGATACAAACAAATAATAAATATCAACAAAAGAAACCCGAATCGCAAAAATTCACAGCTGAACCTACGATAAGGCAGAATGCCAATGCCCCGACATCTGCAACCGTTAACTCAATACAATTGGATTGCATTACAAGACTCACCTTTATCGAGAAATAACTTTTTGTAGGCGGACAACTTCTCCGAATCCAGCCATTCCTCAACGGTGGGCAAAGGGCGCTCGGCCTCGGTGTAGCGTTGCAGCCAGGCGGGGGGATACGATGTCCAGATCAATAGAACAATCTTCACTAGGGAGACGGTGAACATCAAACTCAAGACGAGGGCTACTAGGATTTTGAGCGAGCGTTCCCACATAATCAAAGTTCGGAAGGTAGACCCGATAAATGCATGGGAGAGCTACGCAGCTGTCTCTTTCTAAATATTTAATGCGCGCACTTTGACGTCGCTGCCCGCTGCACTGCAGGTGGAAGCAACAGCAGCAGCGGAGGTTGCAGCAACATAGGCCACCCCCAACAACAACGCGAGCATTATTTCAAGCCAATTTCAACTGTCTTTTGTTTCAGTTATTCACAAGTAATCTTACGGTGTATATTTTATTTATTATTTTTGCACAAAAAATTAAGCACGACGGTTGCAAAGGTGCAGACAAAAACAAATGCTGCTGCATTTGGCATTCGCCTTGGGGGTGGTGGTGGGTGGGAAGGAAAGCTTTTGATTTGGCATTCAAACATGTTTCTGAACAAAAGCTTCATAGCTTCAGTGGATTAATTTCCAATAAAAATCTGTAATTAAAATCTCTTAGAAACCTATTTATTAATGATTGTAATTTGGTTTTTTTTAAGTTAAAATGTATTTCTTATTTTAAATTTTTACCTTTCAAAACATCGATGTTATGCCACCACTAGCAGCCACTCACAGGGTGCAGCACAGGCAACAAAAAAATGTTGCAATATTGAGCACAAAACAGCTGTCACCATAGACACAAACCATTTAGATAGTTCATAAACCTTCTTGGTTTAAGTTTTCTTAGCTTTTTTAGTTATTTATATATAAACAGCTGCGTCCAAAATAATAGTACTGCCCATACAAGACTTAATATCATATATTAATATCATACAAGACTCAATATGAAGACTTAAGAGCAATTCTTCAAAAATTACCCGTTCAAGATAATAGTAGTGCATCTTTTCATAAGACATTACGGTCAAACAAAATTTTCTGAGAGTGTCTTTTATATCCTATATAAGACATCAATATGGGTAGTAAATTTTAATATTTAGTTCAGTAGCCTTCGATTTCTATAAAGGCTGCACAGCGCTTTGGCATGGAGTCAAACGAGTTGTGGCATTTTTCTATTGAAATCGTGCTCCAGGACCTTTGTACAGCGTCCCAAAGTAACTATTTTTATTTATTAGACTGCTCTATTTACATTACACAATAAATTATCAATTGGGTTAAGATCGGTTGACCGATTCGCCCATTCCATTGACTTTACTTTATTGGCAGTGAACCACCCTTTGTCGAATTCGTGGGTGTCCTTCGGATTATTGTCCTCCTGGTATTTTGGTATATTTTGTGGAAAATTCATATAGCCGTGGTCGTCTTACAGTATAACGAGATCTACGGAAAAATAAAAACACTTTTTTGGACTCCTCCGACAAAAACATTTTTCTTCACTTTTCCAATGGCCAATTTATGTGTTTTTTGCAAACTTCACCCTTGTGACTTCATGTTTTTTTTGTCAGTAAAAATTGTTTTCTTGAGTTTTTTACTGTTAAATTGTGAAAAGAGTTGCCAAATTACAAATTTGTTGTAAGGCTGGAGCAGGTGCGAAAGCGTCGTACCTCGCCTGTCATAGTAGACGATTGACTGAACGATTTTGCCGAATAGCTTCGCCGATCTCGGGTTTTATTTTATGGTTTTTATTTAATAGCATATCTCATAATATTAACTACAAAACCAATAATATTTTTCACCTCGAGATATTACTCTACTTCTGAAATGAGCACTCTAATTAGATCGGGTTTTTTGGGCATTATGATACCCCATGATACCGACTCCAAATGGCCAAAAAGAAATCTATAAAAGCCTAAAACTTTTAAACAATCAATTCAAATATTATTTAACACCAAAAACTTATCAAAAAAAATGTAGTAGATTTAATAACTTACCACATTTTCTGTAGCACTACTATTATTTTGAACGCAACGAAAATGTGAATTTAAAATGAAATTTAGCAAAAAAGCTCAAAATATGGCGGAAAAAAAAATTTAAGAAAACTTGACTGTATTTTTAAGTAAGGAAAAATTGTGCATTTTGCTGTAGTAAACAAATGAATTCGATGGTTACAGTAACTTCGGAGAAAATTAGCTATATGTAAAGCCAATCGTAGCACTACTATTATTTTGGACGCAACTGTGCATAAGACGGTGTTTATAAGCAAATGTAATAGCATAATTAAGAAAACAAAAATTTGCATAAAGAAAAAGAAAATTTCACTTCAGGTTCCACCGAGATTTGAACTCGGATCGCAGGATTCAGAGTCCTGAGTGCTAACCATTACACCATGGAACCACCTGACAGCCGACGGACCAAACTCATAAACGTATATCATATAGCACATAAAACGCTGACTACTAATTTACAGGCATTGATTTTTGTATCTTTTCATTAAATATTGAAATGAAACTACAATTGACATTTAAATATTATACGTATATATAAATAAAAATTCAAATATATTCTTTTAAAATCTAAGATTAATTGTAGGTGTAGTTGTGATAATAAAATAATAAAATGTAAAATAGAATTGAAAAAAAAAACTCATATTTTTTAATGTAAAAGTATACGTTACGCGTAGTCTATTAACAATGGTTACCATAATTACATTCAAACTTCTACACAATTAAAAACAAAAAAAGAATTTACATTCACATTAATTCAAAAAATAAAAAGAAAGTCAGTGCTATTTTTAAATCATAAACAAAAATAGCCAACTCAAGACCACAAACATCCGACTAAATACAAAAAAACCTAAAAATCAAAAAAAATACAATAGTATTCAGTTGAAAAAGAGAAAAAAGATTTTCAGAACTCAAGGTTCCACCGAGATTTGAACTCGGATCGCAGGATTCAGAGTCCTGAGTGCTAACCATTACACCATGGAACCTCTATAAACGCCATGAAACACAATTAGCGCCAAAAACCATACAAAGATGATCTTCAGTCTAGTTTATCTCTAAAATGTTAAAAATATAAGCAAAAACAATAATAAACAAAAATTTTAACAGAATCTACCGTATTTGATAGAAAATGAATAAAAAAGAAAATTTCATTTCAGGTTCCACCGAGATTTGAACTCGGATCGCAGGATTCAGAGTCCTGAGTGCTAACCATTACACCATGGAACCGTTTGGAAACCTGCTGTCCAAACTGATTGACAATTTCCACAGGGCCTTACTTTTCGTTACTGCTCCCACAGAAGAAGAAGAGCGATTCCACCAAAACGAAATTCTCATCAAAAATCAATATTTCTCTATGTTTGCAACATTTTTATTTGTTCATCAGTTTTTTTGTGCGCTTTTTTGAAAAGCTTTTATGACTAAAGAGAAAGACTTAATTAGCTCAAATTTCAAAGTCCATTATCAAGTCCATTATCACGAATCGCCGTCCAGTCGTGCGGGTGTTTGTTAGCCATCCAATCCACGGGTTAAGCCACAGCACTTAGCCGTAGTACGAGTAGGGAGATGCAGCATAATATCCGCCGGAATAGGCGTAGGGACTGGCTCCGTAGTAAAACTGGGGAGCCGGTTCGGGGCTGGCAACGGGAATGGGTGCTGGTGCGGCGCGTGGCAGTGGTGCAGGAGCAGGCACGGCCAGGACAGCGGCCAAGAGGGCGGCGAAGACAACGACGAACTGGGAGGAGAAATGGTCGATTATGGTTATTAGATATGTGCGTGTATATCAGAATCTGTCTGATTTTTATTATAAAGTCCTTTCATGAATAAGTTTCAAAGTCAAATTTAAAGTCCGATTAGAAGTCGCACTTGATGTGAGAGTCGAAGACGGGCTTTAAACTTTAAACTGAACTTATAATTAAGACTTTCGAATTAATAAGCTTTGAATGCCATACGAATCAGCATTTGGTTTTGAAGTCCTTTCCTGAGGATTGGTCCTCATCCGTTCTATAACCTACCAGCTTGAACATTTTGCTTTGATTGATTTTCCTCCTGGTTTCTGATGCTACTGAAGCGATTGCACTTTGTGATTTGATGCTGTTGGAGCCCACTCGGGGGTCTTATATACTCGTAGCTATCTTCCAGTTCTCGAATTTGTCACACTCATGACTTATTTATGATGTCGCACTTCTGGAAGCACTCCACGGGATTTATGGCCATTTCTGTTTTGCTCACATCATTCCGCAATAGTTTTCGTTTTCGTTTTGTATTTGTTTCTATTTTGATAGTTTTTGACAGGCGAGAACAGCAAATTTCCCTTCGCATTCTAATGACTTTTTATTCTTTGTCGATTGTCCGGTTATAGAACTGGCCTTCAATGTGCCGTGATTTCAGCACAGTGAGACAGTAGAATTTTTGCGAGCTACGCTCAGTGCATTTTAATTTTAATCTCTGTCGCCACTTTCGGCTTCCATTCAGGTGATTGATGATCTCTAGACATTTTCGGGTGTACTCGTATTGGTTCTTAACAAAATCTCGAGTATTTGGCGACTGAAATTCAATTACAATCAATTGCAGAAATTGCGCAGAAATATTGTAAGTAAAATTAAAAAGTAATCGAAGTACATGCAATAACTTAATGGATTGAAATGGGAATTTCTTTTAAGGAGGTTTAAGTTTAATCTATTTAATAGGTCCTATAGTTTATTAATATTTATTTATCTTTCCTGAAATTTGTTATAAAATGGAATTGATTTCACTGTGCTGAAGTGGTTTTCAGTAGATCTTTCGACCATCTTTACAATTTTGTATACAAAAAAATTTACAAATTATTTGTAGGTGACTGTGTACTGTTTAATAATTACATATCAATCGGCATCTACAACTCCGATATTTAAAAAAGCATATTTTGTTCAACAGAGAAGCTTACGACTTTTCAATTAATAAATATACCTAAAAAAATGTCAAGTCAAAGTTTACGTTGTCTTTAATTTAAGTTTTTGAAACTATGGTATTAAAAAGAACATGCTGTGGATGGTGAGGTATTTGTTTAATATTTTGTTTATTTTAGGTAGTTGTCTTCTGCTATATGTATTTGTACCTAGTTCTCGTAGACATACATACATATCTATATATTGAGCTTGAAGCATGCATTCATATTGACTTAAAACACAAAAAGTTGTATACTATTTTCTGCATAAAATTAATATTTAGGGAAGTAATAAATATGTACATAATAGATACAAAATGTGGTATGGTCTCGTGCTCTTTAAAAATGTTGAAACCAAAGTCGCGAGAGCTGATTTCCAAGGGTCGTTCAGAAACAGCATGGCAGGATAGGAATCTTTGTACTACGAAAAAGTATTTTAAAGATTAACATTATCTAACTAACATCAGGAATATTGAATTTAAGTACTGTTTAAAGTATTATATTTAATTTTTATTCGATCTTAGATAAAACTTTTCCATTATCAATTTATTAGAATGATATTTTGCATTCCTAATTTTAACATTTGTATACTCTTTTTATACATAACAAACTTTCCATAATTACCACATCAGATATCATTCTTAAGAATAATGCTCTCAAGTTCTGTTCCATTTGTATTGCCAAAACAAATCCTCTTATATCACCGACTTCATGCCGCCAAAAAACTGCCAACTCATGTATTTTTCAACTCCCAAATCGATCGAATTCAAACAAAATAAAGCCAAATGTTTGCCCGTGGCGAAGAGCGAAACGAAACCAAAAAATCCAGTAAAAAAGAGTCAAGATAGAGAGCGGCAGTTTTTGGAGGAGTATGGAGGATGGGAGGAGGATGTGAGCTGCTACTGCTGCTGCTGATGATGATGATTGTGGTGACGATGTCGTCAATGGCATATACTCGTAGTGGGCAAACAGATTAAGAAACAATAATGTTCTTTGCATTCGCATTTGGCAGGCATTAGGCGAACCGAGCGCGTTAAGCCCGATAATGAGCCATAAACTTGGCCAGCGGATGCAAATGGAATATCAAAATGAGGGAACAGGTCGTCCCCC
Organism: Drosophila helvetica; assembly: GCA_963969585.1. Taxonomy (NCBI): domain Eukaryota; kingdom Metazoa; phylum Arthropoda; class Insecta; order Diptera; family Drosophilidae; genus Drosophila; species Drosophila helvetica. Next base: position 17,112,799 of record OZ018402.1, on the reverse strand, counting down.
GGGGGACGACTCCCAATGCAGTCAGCAGTGTGATGACAGCAGCACTACAATAAAGCTGCGTAGACTTCCTCCCTCCCTCCCTCTTCTCCTTCTTCTTTCAGAAATGTTTGCTATTCGAATATAAAAGGCTGCAATCGAGCAAACATCGAGTGCAGTTCGATTCTGTTTGTCAAGTCGTAGAATTAACTCTTTTCATCATGCTGAAGCTGGTGAGTGTTTGCCAAAGGCCCACCCTTTCGCTTTGATACCCAAGTGTTTCCCATATATTCCTCAGGTATTCCTGTTGCTCGCCGCTCTTCTGGCTGTTGTCCTGGCTGTTCCTGCCCCTGTGCCGGGCCCCAATCCGGCACCGGTGCCCCAGTTTGTCTACTCGGCTGGCTATCCCGCTGTGGGCTATGCCTCGCCCTATGTCTACTATGGTTGACGGCTGTCAACGATTCCCGATTGAATAAATAAAACCTTTCTCATGAGAATTTACGAGTGTTTTTGGTTAAGGGAGGTGTACTGGAAATCCTAGAAATTGTTCAGATAACTGCAATGCAATGCAGTTTTGCAATGTTTATCTGCATTTTTTCCCAGAATGTCGACGTATTCTGTGATATTTTTTCGTTTTTATAAAGTCGATTTCTAATTCTTATTTCGGATGCAACATGTTGTTGGGGTCTGATTAAGCAACTGTTCTGAGACTCCATCGCGGACTGTGGGTTAAGTGTGTATGAAGTCTGGTCCACTTTGACATCCTTTTTATACATTTTTCCTGAAATTGCTATACTGCACATTCATTTTATATCTCCACCTTCTGGATGCCCAAACTTGGTTTTGTTTATCTTTATGGGAAGTATTCCTTTATAAACCATATAAAAGGACACCATGAAACAGAAATAAGTTATAAACTGTTCGACGCCCCAACTTTGGTCTCTGTTCTACCAAAGTAGGACACAAATGTATACCCAAGAAAGCTCATCATCCTTTTCTTCATCCTTTATAGTAGACCAATGAAAATTTTTTCACATTCTGTTTCCCCTAACGCAAAAGGAAGCTTTCCACCCCCACAATCCTTGCCCCTGATGAGTCCTGTGGCAACATTTCGAACTACGATTTGTGTCGAAACATCCTTTACGCTGGCAACAATGTTTCCCCCGAGGACGACGGAAAAGTGTGTCAACATTGCGATTGCCACGAAGTTGCGTGCATGAAGAAGTTTTCCCTTTTCGGCCGACTTCCTGGCGATACGCCAAAAAGGATGCCACAGGACACACGATGACTTCAGTGTATTTTCTGATTTCGCAACGATTCGAACGTGAACGCGGCTGGAAATAGAGGAAATAGAAGGCCAGAAAAGGAGTAACCCCGGCACCTCGCGTGAACTTCGTTGAGAGCGAGCCCGAGTCCTGTGCTGTCCTGTCGGGGAGTATCCTCCGTGGGCGAATGCAGTTTCAGTCGAATCCCGTCGCTCGACTGCAATGGATCGCCTGACTGCCCAACGACAAGGCCACGGCCCTGGACGACGGCCGTTCGCCCAGTAGAGCGCGAGAATTTGAACGTGCGAAAGTCGTTCGCAGGATATGTCTCCGGAAATGTTAGCCACCGGCCCCTCACCGCGTGCCCTGCCCATATCTCTGAATCCAAGTGTTTCCTCAAGTGCCAGTGCCTAAGAAAGAGATATATACTCGTAAACGGAAGCAAAAGAACCACACAAAAAAAAACCACAACCGAAAAGCGAATGATGATGTTGGCCATGCCCATGCTCATGCCCATGCCCATGAGGCTGATGATGTCATGCCATTGCCTTGGCCATTGTCCTGGCCAAAGTGAAAGTGTTGTTGTTGCCGCTCTTCCGGCCACGCTTGACACATGAGTCGCCCCGGCAGTCATGTGCCATTATCCCTCAAGTGAACAGCCTCATAATTAACTGCCAAGGTCCTCAAGGAGGGATAACACGAAAGAAAAATCGCTACAAAAAAACCCAAGTGAAATAAACTCGGAAAAATCCACAATAGAAAGCGATTTCAGTGAAATTAACATTAACCATTAACCATTTACCATTGGGGATTAGGGATTATATCGGAATAAAGGATAACCCACTGCTGGAGCTATGGATACTTTGATAGCCGTTTGCTCGCTGCTGCTGCTGCTCCTCTCACAGAATGGTAGGATAATCCCCGATCAGCCTCCTCAGTCCTCCCTCTCCCTCTCCATTTCCACCTACATCCTTAAAAGAAAGGATTCTATACTGCGGCTTACCCCTTCAGTAAAAGTACTCGTAACTCTTGCTTCTGTGGCAGAAAGTTTCTCCTTCCATAAAATATATTTTTCCTTTCTCATTCTGTTTTCATAAATGAAATGAATGCCAAATGAGTTCATTTGTTTTGGCATAACTTTTGCTTTTGGCCATGTTAATTTTGGCCTTGCTTTTGGGCCAAGTAGGGGGTGGCTAGGGGTGTGCGTGGGTGGGTGTGTGTGTGTGTGGGTGGATTCCTTTGATGAGGCTTTAATGATATCGGATAAAAGTTTACGTTGCCAGAGAGGCGATAAAAAGCAATGCCAGAAAGGTGATATGAAGACATCAAGATAATTGTATTTGTAATTTAAATAAATTTAACAAAAACACTTTAAAGTATTAAAAATAAAATGCCAAAAAAACAAACCAATTTTAATTTTTATTTCAATGATTTTTACTATTCTCTAGCATTTTTGTTGCACACTTTTGAGTGTGAAATGTTCATCCAACTAAAAGAAATGTTTGTTTCCTTTGTTTCTCTCTCGCTTTCCAAATCTCTATTCTCGTGTTCAAATCTAGTGGAATTAAGCACTCAGTGAGAAACATTTCCTTCTTTATGGGCATTTTTTTTGTGTGGAAAACTTGTGTTGTCTCTGCAGCAAAACGCTCAAAAGGAATATATTGTTTGTTGTTTGGCAAGAAAATATTACACATACGCCCATGCACCGCCTAAAAGTATGGAATGGAACATTTTAGACGGGGCAAGGCGTGAGTGATATTTAGCAACCCATGTGTGGCAAGATGGGGCGTGTTGGGGCAACCTTAACCCAAATTAGCCCATGGCCATGAGGCCCTCATGAAGATGAAACGCAAAAGATGCCAAAGATGTGGGAATTCATTAGACCAAAGGGAACACTGCGAAATGAGGGGGTGGGAAAATATAAAGAATGAAAGAGGAAGGGTAGGTGGTATGAGATGGGGTCAAGTATGGGGAAGTAGATGGAGAAGATCCAAGTACCCATCTCAAGACACTTGACAAGCTTTGAAATGTTGCAAAGAAAGAGAAAAACCTAAAGCAAAGTAAAGAAATTTTATGTGGAACAAAACTATTTGTAGAAATTGGATAGAAATGTAGGATATAAAGAGGATAGGACTACCAGATACATTCGTCTAGATATATTTACATAAATTATCAATGAATATAGAATATATTCAACCTGTACGAAACGGTTCTAATTGGCATCCCAAAATCATGAAATATCTAAACAACTATCTCAAAATTACTGGAAAAGATGCAATATTGGAAGCCAGTATTCCTTTTTACTTATTAAATATAGTGTAGGTAGAAGATTGGTTCTCCTACAGACAGATGAACATGGCAGAATATAGTTGGGCTCTAAAGATAGCGGCGATGAAATGCTTCCTTCTACATTTTACTTACATTTTACAACAACAAAAATTACCCATAATGTGGCAATATTGGATTCAATATAAAATCGCATACAAAATATGCTGATGCAGAACAAATTGAGTTTCTATTGTAAGGATATTACCTCTCAGGACTAGTACTGCTGCACCTCCACCTCCCCTCCGTCTAACAGCGACCGCAGGTTGATTGATATGCAGCACACAAAGAAGCCCAGCCCCTAACAATCCAATTGCAGACATTTTACCTCCGCTTATATGTATGTAGGTATACTCGTACATATGAATATATCAAAGATATACTCGCATATGTATTATATGTTACATGTGCGTATTGCTTACAAAATTTGAAAAAGGCAAATTTGAATTTTTATTGGATTTACTGGAACATTTTCCGCACACATCCGTACGTACAAAGTACTTTGCCACTCAAATAAAATATTATTAAATTCAATTTGATGGATTTGTGCTCATGGTATAGGATGGACCAGGGCTTGGACCCGATAGGCCATCGATTGAAATGGCGACAGCGCAATTCAATCAATTGGTTAAAGTTATCTGATGAAGCATGGCTCAAATATTTTTGAAAATTAATTAATTTTTCTGTCAAAAACATTGCTAAAAAATCATAAAACTACTGTGTGAATATTTTAATAATCACATAGCATATTTTAATTATTCAAATGTCTAACTGTTCCTTTGTTTCGCTTTTATTTATGCAAAATTCAACCAGAATTTCATGAAAAACTTTTAGCTTCAATAATACATTTGGCTAAGCTGACCTGCAGATTGAATAACAAATAAATTGTGTGCTCTCCTCTGCTACCAATAGATTCAATTACCAATCATTATTTCAGCCAGCTATCAGAAACACAGCAACAAACAAAAATAATATAAATAAAATATAAAAAATGGGAGCAAACAAAAGAACAACTTTTTCTTTTTGCAAATAGTTTTTGGGTATTTATTTTCAATTTTGTCTGCACCAAAAAACCTCTCAAATTGTTTGTCGGAAATTTTAGTCAGTCCCTGAAGTCGCTGTAGAGGCGGGGGATAAGGAATAAAGGTTAGCCGGATGGGCGTGGTGGCCATAAAAAAGAAAAACCTCGCGTGTAGGGAATTCAGGAATGCTTTGCCTTTGGGTATAACAAAATAAAAGGAATATGATGAAATGCTCTACTAAAAAAAATTACCTAGAAATGTGAACCAAATTTATTGCTCTGCTAAAAAAATTACTTAGAAACGAGTTTTACTGTTTTGCTGGTTACACTTTTTTTTTTGCTTTATTGGTGGATGTCAATTGATAATTAAATTTAAAAAAAAGCCCGAAACGAATGCAAACTTTGGTGTAATGAAGGCCGTATACCCTGACAGTTCCAGGATAAGTGGAAGTCTAATATATTGGTTCTTAATTTTCCAAATTAATCTGTCACCCAACAGCATTTCAAACATGAAGCATAGTAAAAACTTCATCATCGTCTTATAATCGGTTAACAGAGCAGTTTTTCTATTGTATGTTTTACATATCTCGGAACTTTTTTAAGAGATATAAACATAGTAATCATTTAATCAGATTTTTACGAATTTTGGAGGGTAGGATACGTTTTTTCTCTGCGTTGCAAGAATCTATTTAAAATCGTCGCGCCCTTTTCCAGGATATTTGTACAAATAGCCAGCAAACAACATTTAATCAATGCAAATGGAATACAAATTTGAACATTTTTTGTTGCATATTTCCATTTCTATAGCATGCTTTTTTTGTATATATGTAATGTTCGTGTAAATCTTTTGTACAATTTGCATGTTTCATTCAATTTAATTGAATTATTTTTATGTGATTCGTCAATGAATTGATACAGAATATATATATCTATATTTTTTTTTGTTTTGATAAACTCGCAACGGTTTCATTCTTTGATTATTAATTTTGATTATTCTCATTGTAGTTTTCTCTTTTTTATAATTTAAAAAAATCTGATTTTTTTCGTTTCTATAAATTTTTGTCGGTAAAAAAAAGAGAACAAGAAACAGCAGGAAAGGAATTTCTATTAAAAATGCAGCACAAAGTTGAAAGGGGTTTGAAGGGGTGGCGGGGTTAATCAGATGCCTAGAATATTTCACAGGGAATATGCTCTCTATTTAGAGATTCATGCATTCAATGGCAGCAGAGGCGGAGGCTATTGCAAAGCTAATTAAATTCATAGAAATAAAGGGAAAAAAGAAAAACCATAAAGTACCGTGGAAAAATGAAATGAAAAAATTACTGGCTGTTCATATAGATTATGGTTATTTTTTATGAGCAGAACCACCATCTAGGTCCATTCCTTTGACCTCATCTACCATCAGCTCCTGCCTGACAGCCTCCTGGCTTGCTATCCCTTCGCCAAGCCATCCAAACTTTCAGCTCGGGAAAAAGTGATAAATTTAATGCAAAAATGCTCCCTGTTTTTCTCTCCAAATGCAGCTGCAATCCTTGGACAGCTGGAAGGAAACACATCTCCCGCCTCGTCTTCGCCTCCGTTGAGGCTGCAGCCATCGACGCCATCAATAACGCATTTTGTAAATGACTCCTTCATCATCTTCTGCCAGACAGTACAAAAGGATATAGACACCAAATGGCGTGATCCCCACGGCCAGACCCGCGAGAACACCAAGGGTCGAGTGCACATCGAAAAGAAGACGGGTAAGAGTCCTCCTCTCAGTGGATACCATATCCCCTGGACGTCAGTGCGGTTCATAATGCCCGGGATTTGCATTCCACTTCTATTCTATCTTTTTGTAGGACTTCTGGCTCTGGTCTTTGAGCACATCTCGCTGGAGGACAGGGGCAACTGGACCTGCGAGGTGAATGGCTATGGAAATGGCAACCAGAATCGGAATGTGAATACCGAGCGCGAGTTCTTTTCCTCCTTTGAACTGCTCGTAAATCGTAAGTTGGCTTCGGCTTTGGGTACAACAAAAAAGAGGCTGAAAAAGGAAGTCATTAAATCTGTTGCCAGACCTGTTTGCATGGAAAGTCATTAGTCTGTTCAAATAAATATAAATAAATTGTAAGTTCCGCAAAACGGATACAACACATCTATGTGAAAGTCCTGGGCCTAAAGCTTTGGCCAAAACAAAACCTACTTACTTTATGAATGTTTTTTTAGAAGCGGCTTAATTAAGAGTCCCAATATTCAAAATTTAGATATGTGTTAGTAATTTGTTTGTACAACTCTAACTTTATTTTGTGGGACTGCCTTGCCGCGATCTCTCTCCATTTTGCTCGCACCTGTCCTTGGAGAAAGATGAGAGACACGACCGTTAGTTATGTTCTAATGTTAATTCTTGCACTCCTTTTAATGTTCTTTCAACTATTTAGATAGGGAAAAAATCAGCCCAAAAGAGGTTCTCAGGAATTTCTTGGCAAAAATGTTCATTCATGTCGAACATTAGGCCTTAGTAAATCTAATAATTTATTCAACATGGGAATGAATGTATTCAGCACATAAAAGAGAGCTCTGTCCTAGCTCTATCACAACTTAGCAATCAAAAAAGATACCATGCAAACAGCAAAGAAATCAGAGGGTCCCTACCCAAGGATGGCACATATGAAAAGGATACTTTAGAGCAGGATATCACGACCCAATGTACAATATTTACTGAGTAATTTGACCAGTGTATTTCCTTTTTCCTTGCCATTGGTAAACCCCCTCTAGAGAAAATCTCATTTGGCAAAACGGAACAAGTGCAGTCGGTGCGCGAAGGACGCGATGCGATGGTCAACTGCTTCGTGGAGGGTATGCCAGCACCGGAAGTCTCTTGGCTCTACAATGGCGAATACATAAACAGTAAGTACACCCACTTTCCCCTCACACCCACGTGGCATGGCAAACTTGTTAACTATGCAACAATTTCCCCCCATCCGAACTATTTTTTTTTTTTTTTCCAGCAGCTGTAAACTCGTCGAAGCACAATCGCCTGTCGAACGGTCTGTACATCAGGAATGTCAGCCAGGCGGATGCCGGGGAGTATACGTGTCGTGCCATGCGTATAACACCAACTTTTTCGGATTCCGATCAAATAACGATATTGCTAAGGATACAACGTAAGTACAATGAGTGAAGGGATAGGGATACGGATACGGATACGTATACCCATGTCCCTGCTATGTTTTTGGTAAGCTCAGATTGCAGCACACACACACACATCCTTCGATGTCCCCTGGCATTCCTGCTACGTGCCACACTTGATAATATTTAATCTAGAATTTATTTTGTACCCCCCACTTGTTGGCAATTGCATTTCCCACTCCCACTTACCCCCCACTGTGTAGACTCTCTCTCTCTCTCTCTCTCTCTCACTCCCTCTCCGTGTCGTCTTCTCTTTGAAAGCTGAAAATTGAGCTTAGACTTTGCAACAAAATCTTTTGCTGATAGCAGCTTAAAGTTATTTAAGCTGCACTTTCCCCCCCGGCATCCTGGCATCCTGGCTCCTTTTTCCCTCCGCTTTCTCTCTCTGGGGAGTGGTGCATGCTTCGTTGGCTATAATGAGATTTCAAGCTGCCTCAAGCTGAGACCCTCGGCAGTTCTGAGAGGGGCAAAGACGGGCAGCGGAGCTCCATCCGCCTCTCAGGGTCAAGTAGCAGGAAAATGCAAATTATTGATGCAAATTTTCTAATGAACATATTACTCGGATGCTGTACGAAATTGGCTTTGGGGAAACAAAGATAATTGCGAAATTGGTAGGATATTATGAAACCAAGAAGTCAATAAGGGATTTGATTGAATGCACAGAGGGACCTAAATGGAAGAGAGTGCTGAGAATGGAGTGGTGTTAATCCTGAGCTTCCATTCTCCAGGCCTTCCCTTCTTCTCATTAATCAATCGAACATAGACCGAGTCAAAGGGTACACCGATTACTCAAACATGGGAAACATAGTTTGTGCATTCGTACCCAATAAATTCCTACATGTGTACCCAAACAAAAAAGCAGCGAAAACCCTCTCTTGAGACTCATTAATTTTGCTGACATAGCCAGGGAGCAGGAGCCCAATCCAAATTACCTCCATCAATATCGAAACATTTGTACGTATGTATGTATGACTTCATAAACAAACCAACACCAGGCAAACCAAATAGAAGCGCAGTCAACACCAGTCCATTGGGAGGGAGGGGGGCTTGAGTTAACACTCCCCAGTGCCCCAAATACACATGCCCCTGATTCTATCCAAAAATTCCCCTCGCCAATTGAGTTTCCGTCACAATTTTACTAATGACTGCAGGACGAAGGTTTGCACAAGCCAGCAGCAGCAGCACTCAAATAGGACCCCCAAAACGGTATGTCGGTCGGTCCAGAGTTGCCAGCAGCCCCCGAATCGTTGGCAGTGTGGCCAGCTGGCACTGAAAAATAAACACAAAACGAATGGAAACCGAAACTAATTTGCAGCCCACTAGCTACAGCCATGGATCGAGAGGTGGGGAAGGGATCGGGAGACGTGGACTAGGACCAACAGGAGGAGCAGTAGGGATGCAGTAGGAGAGGGAAGATGGAGAAGGAGCAGTAACAGATGAAATGCTGCAATATATAGGTTTGCATTTCCTCAGCAATAAACTTCAATGAGCCGCAGTGGCGACGACAACGACAAGGACGAAAAGGACGACGACGAAATGCTAAAATGTGCTATTAGTTTACGCTTCAATGGTCCTCGGTCTTAGGGTGGAGATGTCCCCAGAGGTTACAAAGGGTATCGCAATATGTACAGTGGTGTAAATATTGAAAGGGTGCTCAATAAATATATGGGTAGGTCAATGCAAAGTTCTTAGTGGCTTTAAAGGACACTGGTTCTAAGTTTAACCACTGAAACATTTTTTTAATGGAATTTAATTTACTTTAAAATGACATTAAATACTCCACTTAAGAGAGCTTTCCTAATTTCTTGGACGGCACTGTACTTTCTTCAATTGCGTCTTTTGCCATTTACAAAGTACCGCTTATCCTTATCTGCAAAATGTCACGCCGGTCGGCCGCTGCCAGCCGGACGCTTACGAATGCAATGCCAAGGAATGTCAGCCAGCAGCGACGCCGACTGCGAATAAACTGTGAGAGTGGGAGTAAGAGGGACCAAGAGAGCAAGAAAGCAAGAGAGAGGTGCCAATGCTGGTAGCATCTGCTTTGCATGGGTGACGTTTCTCTTGCTCTTTCTAGGGCTCAAGGTCGCTAATGGCGTCGCTTGTTTGTTCTTGTCTTTAGCAGCATTGAAAAGAGAGTGAGTGCGGGGCAGTGTTGCCGCTGTTTGCAAGGTAACCCATATTTGAATATTCCTCTCTCGCTCTCTTTCTATCATGAGGTACACACGTTACACGGTAATTATCGCGAGAGCGCTCCAAGGCATGGCCTCACCTTGCTCGAATAAACCTTGATTTCTTGCATTTTTGATGGCTGCAGGCGACCAAAGGTGAGGCGTCGATTTGTAGTTGGTAATTTGCATAGTCGAAATTAATTTAATTATGCACATGCATAATTTAAAGTTTTATACCCTTTAAATATAAATTAAACATTTTTCTACAACTCCTACTCCACTGTACTCCGTAGGTTAACGGTTAACTAGATGCAGAGCACAAGCGAAAAAAAAACTAAAAAAAATACTGTAACTGATGTGCCATGTGCGGTGTCAGTGGGGTCTCCATTAGGGGATTTAAGCAGAGACAGCTACAAAGTGCATCAGCTCTGCTCCTACTATCCCTATCCATCCTTCTTTCCCTCTCCATTTGTGTGTTTGTGTGCGGGAATGAGCAAACGAAACCAGGCCGCTGCCCCCCCCTCCCGCGCTATCTGCGAGGCTTGGGACTTACACCAGCTGTGCCTCATCTCTCTGTTCCTTTTCGCAGATAAGCCCCACTGGTTCTATAACGAGACGCTGCCCATGCAGTACGCGTATGTGGGCGGGGCCGTCAATCTCAGCTGCGACGCCATGGGCGAACCGCCGCCATCATTCACCTGGCTGCACAACGGCAAGGGCATCCTGGGCTTCAATCATCGCATCTTCGTGGCCGACTATGGGGCCACGCTGCAGCTGAACATCCGGAATGACAGCCAGTTCGGGGACTACAAGTGCAAGGTGGCCAACCCGCTGGGCAGCCTCGAGCGTGTGATCAAGCTGCGGCCGGGCGCCAAGCCCATAGGGCCCACACGCTTCCAGCTGAAGCGCCTCTATGCGGATGCCTTCGAGCTGGATCTGCGCACGCCCCGCATGACCAATGTCTCCGATGAGATGCAGATCTTTGGCTACCGGGTGGCGTACATGAGCGAGGGCGAGTTCAAGTTCAGTGCCGGGAACTGGAGCCATGCCAAGCAGAGGGATTTCTCATTTCATCGAGGTGAGTCAGGAGGGGGAAATATGGAAATTGCCTCCTTGGTAGAGGGGAATCCATGAAATAAGGAAGTAAAGGAGTCTACATTGATTAATATCTCTTCACTTCATATTCCATTGCTCTCCTCCAGGCCAGCGTTTCATCATCTCGCATCTGCACGGGAACACCACGTATCTGATGCGCGCTGCCTCTCGAAATCTGGCCGGACTCAGTGACTGGAGTGGCGTGAAAATCTTTGCCACTGCCGGCGGTCGCCGCTGGTATCCGTCTCCGTATCCGGTCTACGCACTCATCCTTGCTTTGATTTATGCATAGAGCTTCTGACAGTTCCCCGAACCATAACCATAACCATACCCAATCCCCTTCCCTCGATCCCAACCCGATATTGTTAATGTTGCTGCTGAGTTCTCCGTTTGTTTTAGTATCTTCTGTGATAGAACTTTGTGTGTGCAATTCACTTAAACCTAAACCTAAACCTAAACCCAAAATCGATGCAAGTACGAAGAATTATTAAAGTAAATGCTTTTTATGCTATATAAATATATATGGAGAATATGTTCCGCCTATTGCCAATTTTTGCTGCCAACTTTCCATTCATGAATCACATTTTTTGTACGTTTTTAAAAACTGAAAAACCACAAAATCGATTAAATTAACGAACAAAAATTTAAAAAAAGGTAGGCAGAAACCGATGTTTATGGAGAGGCGAATCCTTACGATACATACAATACATATGCATTGTCAACTCTACCTTATAGTTAAATATGAAAATGCCCAACTCTACATAAATGTTGTTCAAGCTAAAACTAAACCGATAAAACTATATAAGCCGAAAGAAAACAAAACAACACTAAAACTTTGATGAATTTTACAAACAACCAAGAGAATGAATGTCCAAATTATTGATATAAAAAACATAAAAAAAACCAAAGAAAATCAATAAAATAAATGGATTAAATTAGCTTAATTGAAATGAAAAAAAAAACGATAAAGAAATGCGAAAAAATTACGAAGAAAAGAACCCCGAGATGAAATGTTTAGCTGGTAAGCAGTGCGTATGAGTAATATGAGAATAAATTCAACTGAATGTGTATGAAAATGACTTTGAATGGGGGATTGGCTTAGCCAAAACCAATCACATAGAAGGGGTTGTCTTTGCAACTCTAATGAAAATATGAAAGGTCTTATATAAAGCCTGATTTTGAAGGCAACTTGAGAGGTTCAATGATTGGTAAGTCATTCCGGCTAATGTAAAAAGTGAAGAAGCTAGGGACTCTTCGAATTCCAGTATGTAACACAATATACATATATGTATCCTCAAATGTCGATGAATAGTTTTGCATATTTCCAAAACATCTGCTAAGATTCTTTGATTAATTGAAACAAGTAACTAAACGTTCCCCTTCCTTATAAATTTCACTTAACAAACAAAACTGTCAACACATTTCAAGAATAATTTCCCGACTTTCCTTTTCCCCACGGTGTCCTCAGATGATTATCTAGTGTCCCCTTTTGACAGCCATTGCCATGGAAATGTTTGTCATATTCATTAGTGCGAATCTCGTACCATTTTCAGTCCATAAACATTAAGGAAAAGTCGTCTCCTAAAAGCCTTGTACATTATGGTAGGCTCATTGCTTATTCGAGGCACGCACCCAATTACACGGAAGTTCCTTGAACCCTCCCCTTGGGCTTACCCCCTTTTTGGCAATAAAAAGAAAAACGAGAGAGGGGGAGAGCATAATAAACTTACTCATAAAAGTCAATAAACTGTCAAATGGCAAAGCATTTACATCACTTAAGCATAAATCTCTGCCTCAGATGAGGCTCCCAAACAGGACCTCACATGACTGGGCATTCCAGGATGCCATTTACATAAGCCCACAGATTCACCCCGGCTATAAATGATCATTAACGCAATCGGCCGTAATAACTTATTGTATTTTATTTAACTTTTATTTCAGCATGAGTTTTTTTTCCTGCCTCCATCTCTGCCACTTGCACTCTCTCTCCCTCTCCCTCTCTCTCACTCTCTTTTGCTGTTGTAAAAGCGAAAAAGATGGAAAATTGGTACGGGTCAACGCGAATCCGGCCGCAGACGTGACAACGTGAAACAAAAATAAGCAAATTATGGCCCACAAATAAATACAATTCATTCGGTTTGCACACAAGTATGGCGCTTTCTTTGTGTGTTTCAGTGTGAGTTGGTGTGAATTCATTGCGTAACTGCGTATAAAACAGTGCCACGCCCACACTGCACACACACTGCACTCAACCAGATTATTAATATACAATTTATGGGCAATTTTCAGGTCTGCCTTGGGTCTGCTTTAAGATTGATAAGATTTTGATTTAAAGGCTGTTTGGGTATTAATTCTGTTGAGGTAGCAATTTCCCCATACCTTTGGGGATTTCTAGGGAGTTCTTCCAGTAACCACATAGCGAAATCTTTGATCTTGTTCTATGATCGTGTAGAGAACATTGAAGGAATTCTCAAAGCTCTATTTAGGAATGTTTTATGATAGCTTTCAGGAACGTTATTTGAGTGCATGCTTGAATATTCTCTTTTTCCATTTTTACATCCTGATCTTTATAAAAATATAAAAAGTTAAACATTTTAAAGAGTTTTTCCCTTAAGGAAAACCCTGATTTAAAAGAAACTTTGATTTTATTGCAATACTCGGAATAAATACTACATCTAATGATTTTCTATCTATTAATTAACACACACCATTCATTGTACATTCATGGTACACCTTACAAAATTCCTTACTGGAATATTTCATAGATTTTAAAATTCATTATTCAAAAATTGTCTTGTTTCTCTTCTGGTAAACTTCTCAACCCTTTAAAATCCTTCCCGATTACCCTTCTTCTACCTTTAATCAGCAAAAAAAACAAAAGGTACCATCAATTGCAGAAAAGCACATGTCAGGCGCCCGTTCAACTCCTGCAACATTTTCACAAACCATAAAATGTATATGAAATTAATCTTCTGCCGCAACAATCACTTAAAAGTTGATATTTACACCTGCCCCACAATCAGCCACCTGCCGTGCAGCACCGCCCGCCATTAAGCAAATAAGTTAACCCACTGATCAAAGTCAGCATCGAATGGCAAAAGATGTCAGCCTCTGTTTCCGTTTCCGCTTCGTGTTGCAGTTGCCATTTCAACTGCAGTTGCAGTGGCAATCTTTCATTATTTATGACTATTTTTACTTTCGCAAGCACGTCTTTTCCTGTGGCAATTAATGGTGTTTTTTATAGGTATATATTATATACGTATATGGGGGAAAATGAGGGCGGTTCCATATTGGTTTGTGCTGGTATAAAATCAGTAAACATTATTACCTGGGGCCATCGGTGGCAGAAAGTTTTCCCCGAGACCAACAGACCCCGACCCCGACCCCATTTCCCCCACCCCCCCGCTTATATATCTCTCTGTTGTGTCCGTAATCGTTTCGGTTTATTTTAATTAAAATTTACAATTAATACTTAATGAGTCGGGCGAGTGACATCAGCAGCAGAAACTGCATGAGCATCAGCATGCATCAGCAGGAGAATCAGTAGAAGCATCAGCATCGGTTGCACGGGGCAGTGTGGCAGTGGCAGTGACTGTGGCAGCATCATGTTGATGTGCATCAAATTGAATTTCCTCCTCCCCCACATAAGACAGTCGCTGCTCGTGTTTGTCCTCTGTGGATGATAATTTTCTGAAAAGTAATTTCTACCCGCACAAGCGCACACAATCACAACGCCGTTAAAACAGACACAAACACAGATTGAATACAGTGAATCCTTTGAGTGGCAACCACCACTGGAAATGAGTATGCAGATCCTAGATTGCATTGAAAGCTCTTTTTACGCTTAGATCCATAAATTGTTTGCATATTGCCCTTAAAATATATGGAATGCGGGAAGTGATTGCATTTTAAAGAATATCCTTTTAAGCGGAAACAATATCTGGAGCTTTAACAGCTACTTTCCGCTAGTTATTGAGTCCCAATCTGTGCACTTACTCCCCTCATCCCTTTCTTAAACAAAGTGCGAGATAGGTAGATAGAGCGATCTCTTGGAGATGTCTCTTGATTGGACTCTTTTCTGAATTCTACTGTTACTATGTCTTCACTTCTTGGACTATCTCTTGGACCACCCTTGGCTGGTGAAATTTGATATACCCATACACTGAAGGTTACTGCCGTCAAAGGGAATTTTTCTAGTAGTTAAGCCGCCCAATGTTTTGATTAATAATCTATATTATATGTCATATCACATTATAAATTGCTGAAAACTACTGGAACCATGTTGTAGATACATATTCCTTTTTCCAATATCCCATCTCTTTTGCAAATCCTTGAACAAAACCGTGAAAGTCTGTTTTTTAAGAACCTTCACTGTAATTATATAGATATACATATATATATATAATATATGGATTTTCCCACCATTTTATTGTTTTGGCTTTCTTCTCCCCTTCTTCCACTGCTCCTGCTATTTCTTTCCATTGTTTCTTCTTTATAAATAATTGAAGGCTGTCAGCATATTTAATTGATGAAATGGCAAATTGATGTTGCTCTGCCAATGGCCAGAGCTCTTAGTTCTTGCCATTGAAATGCAGTGAGGTGAGAGTGTGAAATTCGTTGACATAACTACGTCCCCTCCCCTCTGACACATTATACAATATTTATATCGATGGAAGTCAAACAAAATGGAAGATTGGCATACTAAATTATATAATTGCGAGGGAAAACATTGCTTAAATATGCATGTGATTGAAGCCTTGGTCAATTGGGGAAGTTGTTGGACTAATAAAGAGACAGTTGTGGGAATGATTAGAGTGTTATGTGCCTGACAGCTTTGATGGGGCATTCACACTCAGAGATTTATTTAGCGAGGGCATAGTTGTTGTATATGAGAATAAAAGATGACTCAAGCTTTTGTGAACTAAGTCTTAATGTTCAGATAAGGATATTTTTAAACAGTTGCTAATCCACCCTCACAAATTTGAGATATTTTTGTTTAAATATATACCGCACCTTAAGAATCAAATATGTTTCCGATTTGTTCGAAACTGATTGGCTATGAGACTGTTAGCTGATTTGTAATGCTCGAAACCAAAAAGTTCCAAACACAACCGCAACTTTTAATCACTCATAGTGGGGATTGGTATTTTGGAAGATTGTGCATTTGTTGTTGGATTTTTCGGACCGAAAAGTAAGTCTTTTTTGCTGGTCGAAAGAATTGAAAGCCCACGCGCCCTCTTTCTACGGATCTTCACGATACTCTTCGATGATTTTGCCCACAGGATGAGTGCCAAGAAAGAACTTCTACAAAAATAAATCCTGAATCCATATGTAATGATTGTGGCATATATGTAAATATTGATGGAATCCCAAGCGCCTGCCAATCATGAACAAATTGAATGAAATACAATTACTTTATCCACTCCGCCCTTAATCTTCCAAAATCCCTTTTAAATAACTTTGTTGAGCAGACTTGTATCCTTTACCAAATCGAAGCCATGCTGCCATATAATTGGTCCAAATAAGTTTCCTGCCTCTAAATTACCCAATCCACAGAACTTTTCTAATTACCATTAGAGGCTGGGAGGAGAAATAGCTCCGACATTAATTAAAGGGCCATTGGTAGAGTTATGAACAAATCATTAAGCTGTCAATTTTGTAAAGTTTGCCGATAGGTGTAATAAATGAATGCCTCTCATAACATTATTTATGAGAGAGGGGACGACGAGTCGTCTGTGGTGTGGTGTGGTGTGGTGTGGTGTGGCAGGGCGGCAGGCAAATGAGTCCGAGTGAGATAAATTTCAAATTGATGGCAGTGCACGCCTCAATGGCTTAAGCTGTCATTGTGTGCGTGCGCGTGTATCTATGCGAGGTGTGCGTAGTCGTGTGTGTTCCCCTGGTATTTGTATTGATTTGAGACATCTTCCAATCGCTTCCAATCATCCTCTCCAGAGTTAACTCAATTTCGGGACACGCAAAAGTTTTCAAATTTTGGTCTAAAGTTTCACCGCAAATATTTGATTGAATCTAAAACCAAATCTGTCCATAATGTTTCCCAAGAAGAGCTCCAAAAACTTTTGAAGCGTGAGAGAGAGAGAGAACATTTTTGGGGGCAATTAAAAAGGAATTTTTGGATTTAATTTTCCCTGTTCAAAAATGATGATAGAAATGCCTCTTGCCATTGCTCGCTCAATGCCTAAGCGGGTCGAAAGTGTAGCCCCATTTCTCTCTATGCCATATTGACATATGCAGCCAGGATAAATCCTACCTCTCAGGGATCCCCCTCTCTCTCTCTCTGTGGGACATCCACTTCATTGTCATTGTCTCTGCCTGGCTCCACATTTTGACATAGAAAAACTTTTGCACCTTGTAACGACTTTTTAAGTGCCTCCCCTTTACTCCCTCTCTCTCTCTATGCAAAAAAAAGAGATATCTGTATATATGTATATAGAAGCTGTGAAATGTAGAGCAAAGTGCATATGGTAGCCCCCCTCCCTTTATGACACAAAAATGGTAGGTAGGAAAAACGCGTTGAAAATGAAAATAAATGTGAATATTTATGTGATTCATATGGTGGGATGCTGCTACTGCAAATGAGTGTGTGTTAGAGGGTGGAAAAAGGGGGCGACAAGGGGGAGTGGTTCGGGTGTGAAAATAGAGGTTAGTGGTTGGGGCGATATTTGCATATGTATGTCATAGAGTCTGGCAGCCATTCATAGCCTTTTGTCCGTCTAGACAAATGGGGGAATACTAGCCCCTCTTTATCTCTCTGTCACCACTTTCACCAGCACTCTATAGAAAATTCTAGAAAAATACCTCTTTAAATTTCTGCATTTTTTGGCTACCATTTTAATTGCTTTCGTTTGTGGCTGAACCAAAATTGTTGCCAAAAATGATCAACAAATGGTGGCAATCAATAGAAATCGTATGGCCCCAAAAAACACACAATCCCCACCAAATTGTACATTAGACATAGCACAAAGCATTATGCGCTTATTTACTGGCAACCCCATTCATTGTGCATTCATTTTACCTTATTTGGTATTTTTGGCATTACGCATACGCCGCATGGACCATAGCCATAGTATTAATTGAACAACTCTTCGGGCGAAACCGCCACAGCCCCCAACCCCTGCCTCACCCTTTGGCCGTCTCATCTGCTGGCCATTGAGTTTTTTCATTTAGTTTATGGCTATTTGTTGTCCAGCGGATACACTGGGGTTTTTCGTATCATTCGTCGCTCATTATGCAAATGGTTTGCTCTTAAAGTGCACTGAATACGCGATGCATACGAATGGGAAAAACCCGTTCGATTTCTATTCAAACTATAACCAGCTGCAATTTGCTTTCCCTCTGCGGCAAAGCCCTGTGTTTGGGTGCGCCTAATTCAATCATTTCATTCGCTACAAAGTTCAAATGTAGTTTGCATTTACCACCAAATGTGCGGCCATGGTGTATATGTGTGTGTGTGTGTGTGGGAAAATATTTCATATGTTAATGAGCTGGGGAAATGGATGCTCTGTCGAACTAATTTAAAGATTTAGAGTGGCAGTTTTGGATTACTATGGAGAGTAATGTTAGATATAAGCAATTAGCGGATGGCAAGTCTGTAGACTATAGAATAAATGTGGCCAAGGAAAGGTTATATCCTCGAAAGATACACTTAGATCGGTGGTGGGCACGCAGACATTCACATATTCTATATTTTTTATTTGTGTTTCAGTCAATTGAAAGTGAATTCATTATACTATACGAAAATGTATGACCTGGAACTCAGAGTGGAAGATTTTTCAACTTTCTGATGAGGAAAAGTTGTTGATCAAGATAGGGAATATCAAGGGCTATACAGTTCTTAATTTAAAAAGAAATCGTTAGAGTCGGTTTTCCCGCTAGACTTGAGGGTTTTTCCAAAAGTGGTAGAACTAATATTTCTTACATCGAGCTGTTTAACACAGATGAAATGATTCCAAAACACTAAAATAACATTTTGTATCAAACAGACAAAGACCCGGACAAAAATTTTCATTTTGAAAAGTCCCAAAAATCTTGATTTAAAATTTTTTTAAATTTGTACTTTTACACTTTCTCCTGAACCATTCGGATTTTTCAAAGTCTTGGTATGCAATCCTTTTAGTTTTTGCAATACCTTTCGATTGGTGTATCGTGTATCGCTATGATCGGACGGTCCCAGCAGATTTTCATTTCTTCCAGTATACATAGTAGTCACATTCCTGGTGCGCTTCGTGACTACGTGGACTGCCGTCCGCAGTGATGTACGTATTTATAATTTATATTTATAGTTCGCTATACTTTAAACAGTTCTACAATACTCTGTTTTTGGGGTTTCGGTGAATCCTTAAAAGCTGGCAGCATCTCCCCAACTTGTTCGGATCATGTGTTGCTTATTCGACCTGTTGAGCAAAAGACATTCCATCAATTGTAACAAATGCAATCTGGTTTAGCTATTAGCCATTCACATACCTAGTCCTTAAAGTACTGATCGGTGATTTTGAAAGCCAGTTTATAAATTGCCTCGATGTCGTGGCTCTGCAACTGCTTAATCTTGGCCAGCCCCTCACACTCCTCAATAAAGTTGGCCAACGTGTCTACATGTGTATCGGCCATTTTGAGCATATTGTTCAATCCATCGAGCAAATCCTGAAATGGAAATGATTACTCCTGGCCATAGGCGACAGATATTTACATCTCTTACTGTGATGACTTCCGTATCCTTGCAAGAGAGCAGATCACAGAATGGCGGAATGACACCCTCATTGATCAGTGTGAAGACCTGTTCGCGGTTGCCGCTAATGATCACATTACTGATGGCCCTTGCGGCCTTCTTCTGTGTCTGGAATCCATCCTTTCTCAGGTTCTCAATGATTTTTGTCAGCAGACCCGCGTTGATAACGGCCTGCACTTGTGAGTGGCTGCCGGCGGTAATGCTCGAGAGGAACCAGACAGCCTCCTTTCGTATCTTCTCCTTGGGATGGGAGAGCAAGACCGGGAAATAGGAGAGCGCCCCATAGTTGAGCATCACCTGTATCTGCTCAGCCGATCCAGCCACAATATTGCCAACAGCACCCAGAGCGGCTGTCTGTACCTTGAAATCGCTATTGCCCAAAAGGGGTATCAGCTTGGGCACCACACCGCTCTCAATCACCATTTGTATCTGCTCGTCTGCGCCGTCGGTCAGAAATTTGATCGCCCAGGCCGAGTCCAGCAAGATATTCGTGTCAGTGTGAATGATGAGCACATTGAGTGCGGGCAGGACTTTGTGAATGGTGGCGGCTGGTGGGGGTGGATCCAGGTGGCGGCATAAGTTAACTATTACCCAGGTGACAGTGCGCAAGAACGAAGTCGGTGTATCTGGCTTGACGAACGACAGCAGTGGCTGGACCACGCCGTGATTGATGACAAAGTCGCGCAGCATGGGCCCGTTGCCTATGATATTACCCAGAGCCCACGCGGCCTGTTCGCACACATTCGCATTGGGAGAGTTGAGAAGTGGCAGCAAGAGTGGCACTGCACCTGCGTCAACGACCTGCGAAAATCCCCAAGGCAAACATCCCGCAAGGACCCATTAGGACTTTTCTCTATTCAGCTGTCATCATTACCTGATTGGTTTGATCTGACGAGCCTGAGGCAATGCTGCTTAGGGCCCAGGCAGCCTCGAACTGCAGCTTTGTGTTTTTGTGATTCTTCAGGCACTGGACCAGAACGGGCAATAGGCCGCTCTGGATAACCTCGTTGACGCGTGTATTCTTCTCCGCGGATACAAGCTCGCGGACGGCCTCGACTGCGGCCAACTGTAGTTCTGGCTTGCTGGAATCGTTGGCCAGCTGTTTTAGGAGCTCAATCGTCATTTTCCAGCTTTGCCTTTTAGTATGTGGATTCGCAATTTGAAACCGAATATATGAGACGTATGTACATATGATATGTTTTAATTCCCTGAAGTTTGAAGTTACAATTCAAAGCCTTCTAGGTGAATGATATTTATTTTTAAAGTGTATCTGTAACTATCGATACATCATCGACTAAGAAAAATGATGACAGACTGCTGCTGTCCTGTCCCCCATGGCGTCTGTTGCACCAGTTCCCGTTGCGCTTCGAATTGCCATGTCAATATGTACATTAATATGTATGTAATAAAAATAATATAAAATCCTCTCAGCTGAGCTTTATAAGATACTTACTACTCATTAAACTATTTGTATGTCTCTGAGGTCCTCCTATGTATGGATGCATATCTTGGGTGTACTTCCATGCATCATGAACATATGGAATGCGCCTTGGAGCGTATATAGCTTCAAACCACTCAAACTCAATTAGGCAGGTTCCGGGTTTCACATTCACATACATTTGTTCATTTACTTTTGAATTCACATAAATTGGCGCTCTTACGCTCAAAATACGAACGATTAGATAGATGACTTATTGGTCCATTAAGACAAATTTGACACCATTAACAGAGCAACTTAGCTTGTAACTTATTTAAAAATAATTTTTTTGTAACCGATCCTCTAATTTGACTTGGAAAAAATTGGCCAGGACAAATTCACTTTTCGGATTCGTGACGGGGAACGATTCGTGTATCGGATCTGGCAAAAAACAAATTGTTGCGCATAGCAGCACAAATAGTACTAAATGACAGCTCAAATATACAAATAACAGCTCGCAAATTGCGCGTTACAGAACAATTGGCATGAAAGACTGATGTTTCCCGCCAAATGTAATTCGAAATGTAAGTGCAACAATTAATTGTTTGACCATTAGCAATTCAATTTTCAATTTGAATGCTGTTACTCACAGTTCATCAGAAAAATTAAATACACAAGTATTGCATCTCAGATATCTTGATCTACGCAAATCGAGCGCTCTCTGCCGTCGTTTTGCTTCAAAAAAAAATAAAAGGCATCAAAACAACCAGATCAGGTCAGCTGTTTTCGTTTACCAGAATCGATGAGCAAATTAAACATAGCGATATCAAGAAAATGTGAAAGAGAGAGCTCTTTAAAATGAAAAGTAAACGAATTGGTTGAAAAAGTAAAACGCCAAAGTAAATGTAGCCCGGAACCTGCCTGAATATATGTGCATGCCTCTCATCTGGGATTTGGTACAATGAAGGAGGCACTTTGTCTGGTTTATTGAACTACTGCACATACATTGACTGCTCAGCCCAGTAACGAGCCATACTTCCTTTTGGAATCCGCGATGAAACTCATCTGCTTTCTTACCATGTACCGATAAGGCGTCCGAAGGCGTGGTATCTGGTTCAACTTACCTTTACACCGGCAATTAATCCATGCGTAACCATGCATGCGAGTTACGCCATAGGCGTATATGTCATAATATAATATAAATATTTCAGGCATCGAACAACTTAAGTTGTCTTCCGGAATCTTTGCCACAGATCTCAGAGTCCGGTGTCTTTCAGATCCACGCTTGGTGCTCGCAACGAAAAAGGCGAAACCAAATCTGATGTTTAGCGCTCTGCTCCCAAGCAAGTACATTTACATATGTAAATGCCAGCATTTCATCAAAAATGTATCTCTAGATTTCGAAGCAAAACTCTGCAAAAAAATTATTTTCCATCCGACTACAAAAATACACTATCTAAAGTTTACTTATTCGGCACGCTACAATAGAAAATGTCCGTGTGGTAGGGAATATCAAGGGCGACATCGAGCTGTTTAACACAGATAAAATGATTCCAAGACATTAAAATAACGTTTTGTATCAAACAGACAAAGACCCGGACAAAAATTTTCATTTTGAAAAGTCCCCAAAAATCTTGTTTTGGAAAAATGTTTTGAACGGAGCATCGGATTAGGTGTCATTAGGACAAATTAGGTGTCATTCGATGCGAATTATCAGCAAAAATACAACAATGCAAAAGAAATGGAACATTCTCCCCCACCTGCCCCAACAGCTCAAATTTCTCCTGAACCATTCGGATTTTTCAAAGTCTTGCTATGCAATCCTCTTAGTTTTAGCAATACCTTTCGATTGATCCCAGCAGATTTTCATTTCTTCCTGTATGCTATAATAATATATAATATACATATGTATGATATAGTAGTCTACTTTGCACACTCTCCTGGTGCGCTTCGTCACTACGTGGACTGCCGTCCACAGTGAGCAAAATTAATTCCCAATAACCCTGAAAAATTCCCCTGTATCATGGCTTAATCTGGACAGCTTCACGATGTACTTCTTTAATTGGAAGCCCCTTAAAAGCTGAAGGGAATTACACGTAATTGACAAATAACAGAAAGATATAAAAAGTGTCAACAAAAATACGGCTTATTTGTTTGTCTTTCCGTTTATTTTTTCTTCTCATTGCGGGAGAATTAATTTAAAATTAATTTGTTTTTAATCACGCACATTATGGCAAAGCGAATGGCAGCCAAGTGAAGGACAGTCCACGGATAATTTGCACATGTGGGCAAACAAATGAAAGCACATTAAAAATGTAGAGGTAATCAGGATGCTAATGATGCCACTGGCCAGAGGACATCGTATATTCCGGATAGCGACTCCGCTTGACTCCTGTCCCGGGTATCCATTGCAGGAAGCAAACAAAATGTAAACGAATTAAGCTATCTGTTTCGCCATTTGATTAATTGCAATGAAATGCAATTTCGATTTTTTTTTACTCCTCCGCATCGCTGGTGTCCTGTCGTGTACTGGCCTGCCATATCATAACTGTCAGCATCAGCCCTGCAGATTGTTCCTGTTGCTACTCTGTTTTTTTTTCCGACCATGTCTGTTCTGTTCTGGCTGCCAAAAAAAAAGAACTGTTGAAGAATTGACAGCTGAATGTTTGGGGGGCTAAGGGCATGACACTTTTTGGCCCCTATGAAAAATTCGGTTATAGTTATGGCTTTCAATGAATTTCCATGTTGTTAACAACGACTGCCCGGCCACATGCAAATAATTAAGATAGCTGCAAGCCAAAACTGACAGCGAATGGGATTTATTTAAAATGCCAAACCGCAGCAGAGAACTGCCACCATTCCGTCCCAAAAAATAAAAACCAAAACGTAAACCGTACTCTGTTGCAGTCAAAACTGCCATGCCATTAAAATATGTATATATAGAAGAATGCAATTTTGATCAGCCAGTGCTTAACAGTGAGAGAACTATCCAAAAAACATCCGAAACATGAATGAGGGATGTACAGAAATCCCTGCTAGTGTGCGCCTAAATCCCGATACAAAGATGGAAATGGAACTCTGGACAGAAAAAATGATTTCTTGGTTTATTCCTTTTGGATGTGAATTAATGAAGACTGTCTATGAATCCTTTATTCCACCTGTAAAACGATAGGGGACTTATAAAAGACCATTTCATACGATCAAAAGATTCATTTGCATCCTTTCTATCTATCTATTGTCTGCCCATCCCCTGAGAGAATATCTCGATTGGAATATTTGTTACAATCAGAAACAATTAAAAACAAACATAATGATCCTCTGAATTGTAAGATACATCGGTTGATTTCCAAGTCATCTAAAATTATTAAAAGTAATAATATAATAGAAATAATATAATATTTGTATAATAGTATAAAATAACTATCTTGAAGTTCTTTCCTCTTTCTCTACCCACTTATAGAACATTTTCCTCATTTTCCTAAATTTTATACTGCAATCATTAAGATCTTTAATCATTTAATCAGGTAACATATTTAGTCCATTGTTCTTCTTGTCCCTGTCAAAGCCATCAATGAATCTCAACTAAAAAATAGTCCAAACTTCTAAAAGTAATCCTATTGTAATTATCAAAATAAAAACCCTACCGACATGTGCCACAAACAAATTTCCAACTTTAACAATTAATCAAACAAATTTTGTCCCAAAAAAACTCTGAAGTTTCGACCACTAAAAGCACTTCTCAAACAAAACAAAAAGTTGTCATTTAGATGGGAAAAAATTATTATTAAAAAAATGGAAATGAACCAGAAAAAAAACAAACAAAAGTTAAGCAAACTGTCAGCGGCAGAGCAGCCGCCTCCTTCCCGGAAAACCCCTGTGAGATCCTTAAAGTGGAAAGCTGGCAATTAACGGAATTTAAAAACAAGAAAGCTCGCTCTGTGGTAGGGTAGGGCCAAAAAAGCGACATGGCCAGCCAGCAATGCAGCTCGAATTTATTTACGTTGGCAAACCGCATGGAAACGAAAATTGTTCATATAGCATTAACATTCGATTCCTGGCCAAAAGTGTGGGTGGAGCTGGGGGTAGGTCAGCAGTGGCTTGCGCTTGAATGTTGCATTTAATTCTTAAATGCAGCAGGAGACACGATATGTTGGTACCTGGTACTTGTGGTGTACCAAGGGTATATTGAATTTCAGAAAGGGTAAGTGGAACACAAGGTAGAAGGAAGTGTTTCTCACAAAATACAGGACATTTACTCATGACCACGGATCAGGACCAGTCGATATAGCCGCGCTTAAGTCGTATTTGTGCTGGAAATCCTCTGTCCACCATTTTCACGAGATGTAAAAACGAGAAAAGTTTTTAAGGACAGGCCACAGGAGCGCCACAATTTCTCTAGGAATAGTCTTCAATATCGTTTCACTTTTCGTATCATCTCAAGATATCGAAAGATCGAAAAATATCTTAGATAATTTACTAACCACTATTGGTAAACACAAGATATAATAAAGAATAAATTAGATGATTAATTGACTTCCATGGCACACAGCTCTTGGCTGCACACGTTTTCCCCCGCATTTTTGCTTTTCCTTAATTTATGCGTTTTTTGTTACAGCTGGCTCTGGATTCTAGAGTTTGAAAACGAAAATCTATCTTTGTCTTTGGTATTGGGTATCTAAAAGTCCGAGTCTCCGACCTTATGTAGACTTTTTTAGTTGCGTATTTTCATTTTCAAAGAGAGATCTCTGCACATGCTGCTATTTATGCAAGAAATTCTGTGCAGACACAGCGGCTTACAAGGGGGTTGTGGTGGTTCTGATGCACGCGTTGACTCCTCATATGATATGCAGCCAGAGATGGAGGCAGTGCCACCATCAGCAGCAGCAGCACGAGACATGGCTATATCCGCCTACATATTCTTTTTCTTTTTATTTTTCCATTTTATTTTTCTCCGAGTTTTCCCTCCTTTTTCTACTTCGGTAGCGCCACCTCCTCATCTTTTCCTGTATACCTCCCCCGTCGCGTTGTGTCAAGTTTTTAAACGTCAGCTGTGTCTACAGAGAGAGAGGGAGAGTGTGGGAGGGGGGAGTGGGGAGTGGAGCCTCGAGGGGCAGATTGGGGGCTTGGCCCACATTTCTTTGCAGTTTCGGACTGTCGTGTGCTTTATGCGGATTCATATGTAAATCAAGTGAAAACATCAGGGGTACTGGCGTTGCAGCATATAGAAAGTGGACTTGTGAAGGCCCTAACCGGAAGACAAAATAAAATATAACTTTTTAAAGAACTTGCTTGATTTCGGATATGTAGAATTGATGACTACTTAAAGTTAATTATTGTGGATATTTATTTTAAATACTTTCACTTCTTCTGAAGCAAATATTTACTTATTTAATGTCTACTGTATCTTTAAATCAAGAAATTCCCAGATTCTCCTTATATCACAATCTTTTCTGCTCATTACCTAATCCATAATCATAATCCAAAACAGGAGATAAACCAGTCATAGAATCCCCAATATGAAACATCGCAGTTCCTTTCCAATTTCTAACTAATTGGTCAAATTTTCCGTCTATATTTCATACATATTTTCATTCAATTTGTACATTCGTTGACCTTTATGGCCGGAAAAAAGTTTTCATTTGATGTTTCCAATACAATGAACAATATTTCAGCACTTACTATGCATATATACGAATAAGATCAGACCTGTAGTTAAACCAGTCATTAAATCCTCTCATTTATTCCCTTCAGTTTAACATTAAGTTTTACCTTATAGTACCCTCTTCCTATACAAATGATATCATTTATCTGGTTTTCTTTGCATTAAATTGTCTCAAATCCCTTATTTATTCTCCCCCAAATTCTTGATGTTCCATGCTCTTTATCCCCTCACAAAGCCCAATACTCCCACTCCCACCGATCATAGTTCAAATCTCAATCAATCCCAAGCCCAAATAAAGCATTCAAGTCAACCTTAAGCTATTCGAAAATCTGGTATCTGGTAGCACAGCAACTGAATAACTGAACTACTGGAATGGAAATGGGAATTGGAGTCAGAATCTGCATTGCATTTCATGCAATTCGTGGGGTAAAGTGAATGTAATAAACCGATTTCTTTGCTTAAATATCCTCCTCCTCCGCTGGCGCACTGCGGATAATTCTATCTGCACCGGGAGCCCTACGCCGTATGCCCTCTCACACACCACCCCACCCCACAGAACCCATAACCCAACCCCTATTCTCATTCCTCATCCGCTCGCTCAGCCTTTGCATTATTTGCATTTTGCCATATGCTATATGCACGTATATGCACGTATGTGTGTGTGTGTGTGTGTGTGCGTGGGTGTGTCTGTGGGTGTGTTTTGGCGGAAAAAGGAATGAAAATTGAGAAAACGAAATGGAAAGCGCTGCTGCTGCTGCTTCTGGGTGCTGCAGTTGATTTGTGTTTTTACTTGGTTTCAGCTGCTACCCGCCCGCCAAGACCCTCTTCAGGTCCCCTCCCTGTTTCACTATCTCCACGTATGATTTTGCAGTTGTTCTTTTGCGTCTTATCAGCCCCATTCCATTCCATTCCATTCTTTGTGCTGGAGAATAGAATACGTAAGCGAAACCGTAAGCGAAACCGAAAGCGAAACCGAAAGCCAAACCACTGATGAACATGGTTTTCGATTCGATTCGGCCACCTAGCAGCCAACACATTATCTCCGTTGGCAGAAAGTGACTCATTATCAGAATGCAATTCAAAATTACCCTAGTCTTATTTCACCTGCAAAATTCTTATCAGTACAGTGGCCATTCTTTCATAAACAAGACACAAATGTCTGTTTTCCAACGATATATCCAGAACCAGTGAAACAGTAGCACTTCTTTGACTTCTATAAAGTCATTCTGATTCCAAGCCAACAGCCGTCTGGTTTTTATCAATGAATCAACGTCCACTTTGTAGCGGTGCAAAATACTTTCAATTTCCAATAAGTACAGTAGAACTTCTCTAGGTGTACGCGTACTCGTGGGTAAACAAAAAACAGTTGTCTTGTCTGTTGCTCATCGATGTATCGTATAAAATTACTTCTGAAAATTAAAGAACCAACGGAGGTACAGTAGCACCTCTGGGTGTACGAGTACTCTTTTATTAACAATCTGGTGCCCATCTGGGTTTGTTTTTCATGGAATTTTCCACTGTGAATGGAAGCGAATGAAAAACGAGGGGGAACGTTATGAGCCGCGTCTGCGCCGCGGCTCTACTTTATACCCGGTACTCAGTCAGTTTATATGTATGTGAGCTTGTTGTAATTTATTACATGTTCGCAAAAGGAAAAAATTTAATCTTAGCCAAAAAAAAAACAATTTAAGTTTTTCGGAGATTTTGATCTATTAGATGTTTCCATATTTGTTTACATAAATTTTTTACATCTGCCATTTCTACATGTTTTTATCTACTTCCTACATATACATACACGGCTGTGTGCGAGAGAGAGAGGGAATCAGTCTGCGCTTGGGAGGCCACTGAAATTTCATTTGTTCCTTCTGACTATATTTATGATCCGATCTGATCCAAATTCAATACTCTGATAGATATAGTCATTTTCTATGATTCTGCGTTTTTGGTTTTCCCGTATCTTCAAAATTGTAGATTTTCATCTTTTGTGGGGGCGGAAGGGGGTGTGGCCAAATTTTAAAACAAACTCGTCTCGGTTTGATATCACAGGAGCTTGGATAGAAAGTTTGGTGGCTCTAGCTCTTATAGTCTCTGAGAACTAGGCGTCAAAAAATTCGATCAGGCATAGCGCCTACCCCTGTGTGTGAGAGGGAGCGAGAGGGAACGATGCATTTCGAAATGGTTTTCTTCATTGTGGCTATATTTATTATCCGATCTAATCCAGATTCTACAATCTGATAGATATGCTCATTCTCTATGATTCTGCGGTTTTAGTTTTCTCGTATCTTTAAAATTGTGCATGCCACAGATTTTCGTCCTTTGAGTGGGCGGAAGGGGGCGGGGCGAAATTTTGAAATACACTTGTAACAGTGCGATAGGACAGGAGTCTGGATACAAAATAGTGTTCCTCTAGCTTTTATGGTCTTTGAGCTATAGGCGCTAATGAAGACGGACAGACGGACGGACAGACAGACATAGCTACATCGACTCGGCTATTGATGCTGATCAAGAATATATATACTTTATTGGGTCGGAAACGCTTCCTTCTGGGTGTTACACACATTAATTTTTTGCACAAATCTAATATACCCCTTTACTCTTCGAGTACCGGGTATAATAATCTATTGGATACCCTGGAACATAAAAATCGACTCTGTAAAAGTGATATTATATAGAGATTTAATTACTGGTACTTTAATGAACAATAAAACTATACAAAAAACTTGTCCTAAGTGCTCCCAGTTGCTCATTTATTTATTTTGTTAACAATTAATAATAGACTTAAAGGGAAACGTAGTAGGAAAAGGAACAAAAAAAGTGAAACAGTTGCACAAATCACACAGTTGGTAAATAGTATCTACACACAATAATATAAAGAGATATTTCAGTAATGGGGTATGAAGTATAATAGGTTAGGCTCATATTTCGACCTACAGGTAAGCGGAAAGGCGGTGCCAGAAAGTCCGGGAGAGTCAAGAGTCTAGGCTCTAGAGTCTAGAGTGTATACTCTGCGATTGTGGAATGATATGTATATAATATAATATGGATGCCACGAGCTAGTTGAAATTTCGAAACATAATGGGTTCGAAATGTAATTAAATGTATAACCTTGAAAAAGCCACCTCTTGCATCGCATAATTCTGGTCAAAATCATAATAACCTCTTCGAGGGTATACAAGTTAACATTGCATTCCCCTGTTAAAGTAACATTTGTCTCTTAATCGAATCTCTCTATCTGTATCTCTTGTGATGTTCTGATGTACAGAGAGAGATGACGATGACTTGACTGATGATGGATGACCGGAGGCAGCGAGATAGCGGAAGATGCAATCAGAAGCAAACAAAGGAAATGATAATAAAAGGCCTAGCCGAGAACATACTCACACGGAGACACGCATATAAATATAGACACAGGGGCTGTGACTCGTATAACCCACACACACAGAAGTTAGTTAATGTTGTATTTCTTTATTTTAAATTAGATTACAATCAAAAAGAGGGAGAGCATACAGGCTGAACTTGGGGCGGCTTCCGCTCGCCGTTCTCAAGCTCCCGTCTACTGGATCTTGGCGGGTATCTCCACACAGATGATGTCGTCGCTATTCTGATCCTGCAGCTCCCACTTGACCAGCACGGAGACCTTCGGATAGGTCTTGAGCACTGGCAGGGTGGCCGTGTAGCGATACGATTCCCCCTTCTCCAGGGGGCACTTCAGGCCGCTGTTCAGACAGGCATTGGGATTGGCCAGCGGGAAGGGCATCTCGATGCCCAGAACCTTGCCATGGACCACAGTCTTGACGGCGGTGGCCTCCTCCGCCAGGTTAATGTCTATCGAGAAGCTCACTGTGCTGTTGCGCCGGAGGATGCACTCCGATTTGGTGGTGTCACAGCCCTCGACGACCACACGGGTGAACTTCCCAGTCTTCGATCCGCAATCGCTGAACTCCAGGCCCTGGACGAGGGCCACCAGCAGACAGGCAATTACAGCAAATCTCAGCATTTTTCCTCTCGCTTTCGCTTTAGCTTTTTTGCTTAATTCAATTACAAGGTAAATCCACGTTTATCGAGCCTTTTCGTTTTGCCTTTTAATTTTTCTTTTTCAACCCCGCGGCGGCTACGAATCTACTGAATTCGCTAAGCTCGTCAAATCTTACAAGAAACCAAAAGCGAAAGAATAAATAACGAAAACAGCGCGGACAAAGCTCCAAGAACATGCGAGCGAACAGCTGTGCGAAGAAAGCTCTCACCGGGAGAGATGGACTTGTGGCGATAGGAAGATCTGTCGTGGGCGTTCTTATTGGTTCCGATGTGATCTCTCAAAACTTCTTCTAAATGGGATCTATGGATATCATGACTTGAAACAAAAATTGAAACTATCTTGCAGTTTCCTCATTGATTTACGTACAAAAGCACTACAAAATGTACTATTTTTTTTTTAAATTTTTTGAAATTTCGCTCGTCTACGGAAAGCGGCTAGAAACTTTACATTTATTTTATTTAATTATTTATTATTAGTTAAGTATAAAGCTTAAACTAACATGATTATGTATAGTACTGGCATCGGAGGACCTTGTATAATAGTTTTAATAGATCTTATTTCAAAACTATCTTTCGCTGGTGCCTAGGGACTGAAATTATTGAATTGCTAAATTATACTGTTGTAAATAAAACTTAGGTTTAATCCACAGTACTAAATTGTAGGGTATGTTTATCAACGTGAAGTTTCTAAAGTTTTTTATGCAATGTAGACTAGAATTATGAAGTCAAAGACAGATGATTTCAGATTGCACTTATGATATTGTCGAGCCTTTTCTATTAGACCTAAAAACTTTTCACTGAAATGATAGAACACCTCAAGGCACCAGGTTCCAGCCATCTTTAAAGACATCACCATGGCTCTATCTATAGGACCTAGTCTCCCTCCTTTTTTTTATAAAGTTGTTTCTCTTGACTCAATAGAAAATTTAACCCCCCATTGACCAATTTCAAAAGTAAGTGTGGCGGTCTTACGAAAAAGCTTACGAAGCTTCCTCTCTTCTGTCGTATTTTTTCGTTTGACATGCGGTCACATTTCTTGCCTGCGTAGCTTTTCCCTTAGTCCGAGCCATGGTAAAATTATAAGGTGACGTTTTGTGTCAGTCAAACATATCGAGGTCCTTAAAATTGTGCAATTCTTGTTAAAAATTTATTAGTTTATCAGATAAAATTATGTGGTCAGTGGGTGGGGTCTTGGTTAGCTAGTAATTTTAGGCGGAATGTTAAAATTGACGAATATGTTATGTTTTCGATGTTTTTGCGATGTATTTCTAGAAGATATTTCCCAGCGGGAAGATTTGAATGAACAGATAAGAGTTGCTTAAATCAAAGTAAACAGTTTCATACCATACGGTGATTAGTTATTCGATGATGATATCTTTTTCCAATAGTGGTCCAATAATGTAAAAAATAGGATTGTTAATTTCTGGAAAAGTATCGTATTTTGAGACATATCGCCCATTATCTCTCTGAGAGCAGAGAGAACGAGTTGAAACTCACCACAGCCGAATAATTTCACCATGCCGTGGAGCACAACAGTATGAGTATGAGCTCATACTTTTCACGCAAAAATGAGCGAAAGATCGTAATTGAGTCGATTAGAGAGCCGATCGAGCCTCTCTTTGGTTTGATCGAACCATCGAACCGCTGGGCTATGAAAAGGTATGGTCAACATGTAAAAATGGGAGAGGGAAATTCCAAATCTCGTACGAACCCCACCTAGCCATCACTTTTCGACGATATACCGTGAGGACAGGCCTGTCCTCACGTCATGTTAAGCAGATGGGGTGGGTTTTACCTTGCAGCCTTAAATTTACTGGGGCAGTTTTCCCTGTTGTCCAAACCCGCTCTTTTTCTTCACTTCCCCAGCATTTCCCAGCGGGAAATTTCATAAACTTCCCTTCACGGAGAAGATATTTCCCAGCGGGAAGATTTGAATGAACAGATAAGAGTTGCTTAAATCAAAGTAAACAGTTTCATACCATACGGTGATTAGTTATTCGATGATGATATCTTTTTCCAATAGTGGTCCAATAATGTAAAAAATAGGATTGTTAATTTCTGGAAAAGTATCGTATTTTGAGACATATCGCCCATTATCTCTCTGAGAGCAGAGAGAACGAGTTGAAAAAATAACGTCACCACAGTCGAATACGCCACCTTTATAATAATTTTACCATGGTCCGAGCGGTTTCCACTAGTTAGTATTCATCTGAAATTCATCGGTTGCTCTACCGTTTGCCGGCATTTACCGCTCATAGTTATTACGAGAAAGTAGTACATTTATATTGTGCATTTATAGCAAACATGTCGCAGATCTGTAAGCGCAGTTTGTTGCTGAGCAATCGTGTGGCACCGTCCGCAGCCGCCGCCTTGCGTTGCAAGTAAGTATGGTGAGAGGAGAGATACGAGAGAGAGAGGAAGGGTTGAGGTGGTTGCTGTTGTTGCAGTAATAGAACCACGTTGCAGATTGCAGCGTACGGCGCAGTGTCATCTGTCAAGGTCATTGCAGTTGCCGGTCGGTCCCCCGTGACTGCGGCCCCTTTCAATGATGTTTTTAGTGTGCAATTTGTGGGGCAATGCGAATTCTGTTTTTTTGAGGCTGATTTCATTATGTCAGCCATGAGGTGGGTCTGAGAAACTGGAAATGGGTCTGCGAGTACTAGGGGATGGGGCTTAAATGTCATCATTTTATGGGGATTTATAGCAGGCTGCTCAGCTGTTCTTATCGAGTTGTGGCTGATATTTGCATATGTTTGGAGTTCGAAAAATTAGATGTAGGTACAGTGGAAGCTCTCTAGAGCGGACTGTCATGGGTTGCAGAAGAGAGCAAGAGAGAGAGAGAGAGAGAGATCTGTAAACATTTATGGTATCGGTATTTCTTTTTGCAATTAATTTCAAAGAGTTAAGAGTACAAGTATCTGTTCTAGAGAGCTTTCCCTATATAATATAATTGTCTAAAATATGTAGCATATTTTTTATGTGAGAATTTCTCACAATGAACGGATATGTATTTATTTTTAAAGCTAATTTCATGCCGTTCCATGGTTGCGTTTTTTGTTGTTTTTCTATTTATTCTTTTCCGCTTGAAAAAACATTCCAAAAGCAATGATTGAATAAAATCAAACCTAAGCCTTAACGACTTATGGATGCCCTAACAATTATTTATTATGTATCAAAATGGGTTTGAAGATTAAATATTCGCAAAAATCATCATGTACGGAATTTGTTTAGACTTTTCCGTTAATATTTCTGTGTGAAAAAGTTTAAATTTTTTGGTTTAAAAAATATATACATATGTATACATTTGTATATATTTTTTTTTAAATTTTAAAAGATTAATATTTAATTCTGACAAAATTATAATACATCCGCTTCAATGTAATGTTTTTTCTTTAAATTTGCTAACCAATAAATTTTCCAAGTTCTGGTTTCATAGCAACTATATTTTTAGTATTTAACGTCACATTTAAGATATAATTATATTAACAATTTGTTGTAATAATGCAAAATTCATTACCTCTAATAAGACGCCTGTGGTCAAGCGAATGTAGAGGCGGGTAAGCCAATCAGCCACTGATATGCCGCACACAAGTTTCGTAGGGTAGTCCGTTGACATATCACGCTTTGGTCGCGTGCTTTGATTTTTATGGTATCTACTACTCGTACTTCTTGGTTTATGAGAAAAGTTTGTTTTATCGAACTGCAGCCGGAAACTTTTGTGGACTTATCGACACAATCGAAAGCGGTGATAGGAAGCGGCTTCCTTAATTGAAAGAACTTTAATTAACTTTAAGAATTTCCTTGAATTTAATTCTGCATTAAATGTGACAAAACCGAATACGTCAGCAGAGACCTTATCACTGACGTAGGCTCCGTGAGATCTATGCATATGTTGTCCTCTATGGGTGGGTTCAGTTGATGTAAATCGTTCGAGCTTGTTTACAGCGGCGTCAGGTTGATAAGAGAACTTGTACCCCCGTCGAGATGTGAGAAATGGGGGGTGCAAAATCCAAGAAAACCTCTAGATGACTTTCAAACTTCAGTCATGAAACCCAAACGATAAATTCAAGTGGTAGATAACCCACTAAGCAGAGAATTCTAATCTCTCAATTAAATTTAGAAAAGATAACAACATTACGCGAACCCATTAAAGGGGTTAAAGGTTGAGACTACAAAAATAGAACCAAAGATAGTTGAGAAGCTCCAAGAAACCCCACGGATTTGTAAGACAATTTACTCTCTTACAGATCGTCATGGTTCTCGGAAGTGAAAATGGGTCCTCCCGATGCCATTTTGGGCGTTACAGAGGCATTTAAGCGGGACCAAAATCCCAAAAAGATGAATGTGGGCGTTGGCGCCTATCGCGATGACAACACCAAACCCTTCGTCCTGCCCAGTGTGCGGGAGGTGAGTTCTGAAAATAGCCAAACCACCCAACAATCAATGATACATTTTCCAATCATTTGACAGGCCGAAAAGCGGGTTGTGAGTCGCGGCTTGGACAAGGAATATGCCCCCATCATTGGCTTCCCCGAGTTCTACAACAAGGCCATTGAACTGGCTTTGGGAAAGGACTCCAAGCGCCTGCAGGCCAAGCACAATGTCACCACCCAGACGATCAGTGGAACCGGAGCTCTCCGCGTGGGTGCCGCCTTCTTGAACCGTTTCTGGACGGGCTGTCGCGACGTGTATATGCCCAATCCAACCTGGGGCAATCATTTGCCGATCTTCGAGCACAGCGGCCTCTCCGTTAAGCGTTATCGCTACTACAATCCCGCCAGCTGCGATCTGGACTTCAGTGGCATGATTGAGGATCTGAAGGTGAGTCGAACCGCATCGTAGGGAATCCCTAAAGAGTCTATATTTGATGTGCTATTTCAGAAAGCCCCCGAGGGAGCTATTGTTCTGCTGCATGCCTGCGCCCACAATCCCACAGGCGTAGATCCCACTGCAGAGCAGTGGCGCGAGATCTCCAAGGTGGTGAAGGACCGCAAACTGTATCCCTTCATCGACTTTGCCTACCAGGGATTCGCATCGGGCGATGTGGATCGTGATGCCCAGGCGGTGCGCATCTTTGAGGCCGATGGCCATGACTTCTGCCTGGCCCAGAGCTTTGCCAAGAACATGGGTCTGTACGGAGAGCGTGCTGGTGCCTTCTCCGTTGTCTGCACCGATGAGGAGGAGGCCGCCCGTGTGATGTCCCAGGTGAAGATCATCATTCGTGGCTTGTACTCGAGCCCGCCCATACACGGAGCCCGCATTGCGGCCGAGATCCTGAACAGCGATGACCTGCGCAAACAGTGGCTGGTGGATGTCAAGCAGATGGCCGATCGCATCATCGATGCCCGTTGCACGCTGAGGGAGAACCTCAAGAAACTGGGCTCCAGCCGCAGCTGGGAGCACATTGTCAACCAGATCGGCATGTTTTGCTATACAGGATTGAAGCCCGAACAGGTCACGAAGCTGGCCAAGGAGTACAGCATCTACATGACCCAGGATGGTCGCATTTCCATGGCCGGAGTGTCTAGCAAGAATGTGGATTATCTGGCCGAGAGCATACACAAGGTTACCAAGTAGACGAAGGTGTTAGCGGAAGGTGAAAAGTGGAGGGTGGAATTTCAGTAGCTACTTATCGGCACCTGTACGGAACTTTTGATAGCACCAAACCAACGAAATTTAAATCGTGAAATTTAGTTAAACTAATTGCATTTTCTCACACAATCACACTCTCTATCTCTGTACATAAGCTAAAAGATCTGCCTTTTGGAAAAGTAAAGCATTTTAAATGTTAATGAATATAAACGAAACGAAATCTATGTGGCTTTATAATGTGGCGGGATAATGGATATTTACTGGGCTGCAGTGATCAAAAATCAATTTGATTTACACTAGGATCCACACGTCAGTGTCTTGTATTTATGATATATTTTGTTGCCATTTCGATTTGGATTTTGTGTTTGTATTTTAATAGCATATGCCAAAAAATATATGTATGTACTATATACAACTAGGATCACGGTTTGTTATAACGATACCTTAACTTATCGCTTGGTTCGCAGTACTCCTTGATAATTAGCTTGCATAGGAATATATGAAATACTATAATTATTGCACACACCGATACCCAAAAGAGCGTGGGCAGGCCGCCCAATTGATGGCCATGCTTGTGCAAAGCAATCAAATGTTGTTCATGGGCAGGAGCTATAAGTGGAATACACAATGCAATTAAAATGCAATTCCAAGCAATAATGTGCAATAGAAGGGGCACTCACCCTCGACCACTTCTTTGACATGAATGGCATGATGGAGCTCCTCCATGTGCTGTTTGTCCTCGGTTATATATAGTATTGCTGTTAGAGGTTCAGTCAGTTTAACTGGGAAGTGTCGACGGCTTTGACTGCAAAAGAAACTCATTTAACGCTCAGAATATTAACGTTTTGTCACAGATATTTACGTGAGCAGTACAGGCTCATCTAGACAGCCGCCATCGCAGGCATAGTAACTACGATCGGAGCGATCCAAAGCCACTTGGATGATCGCCTTATTGTCATCCTTTACAATGATGGTGACATTCACGTGCGTCTTGTTGCCATAGTTGAGGCGTCGAAAGTGGAAATCCCTGTGCAGGAACTTTGGATGGATATTGCACTCCAAGTGCTGATTGCTAAAGCGAAAGCTGCCAAAACTCAAGACCATGGCCTGTATAACACCTGAAGCACCCGCACGGATGAGATTGTGGCAGCCCTGCTTCTCCAGCGTCAGCATCCAGGAGGAGACCAAGGAATTCAGCTGCTGCAGTGTGGACATCTCCCTCCACAGGTTCTCAGCCTGCAGCGTGTGATAGGAATCATAGCAGCCCTCGGCATAGGTCAGGGCCTTGGCTATGTCCTCCTTTTTGGCCGAGGAGACAGTGGTGCCCATTTCCTCGAACTCGAAGGAACGCACCTGCGAGAGCACCGCATACATGGTGGCATTGATGCGATCGCCGTTCAAGCTATGCTCCGCCTTGGATGTGCTTATCGTGAAGCCAGTGGCCCAGAGATCTGCCCACACATCAATATGCTCCTGGCGATAGGTATTGATGCTGTACGCCGACCCCGTATTAGATGCCTTGGTGCCCAGTTTTTGCAGGAGCTTTATCATGGCCTGCGTGGCCTGTTGCTCATTGGCCTCGACGGTTGCCTTGATCTGCGCCTCGGCCACGGGCTTGGAGTAGTGGATCGCTAAGGGATACACAATACGCACTGTCCCCCGCTTGCGGACCTGCAGCTTTGCATCCAGCTGTGGCTTCACAATGCTGACAACAATCAATTTACTGGGATCCTCGGCCACGGGCTGCACAATGCCCGTAAGCACATCCAGCTCGTTGTAGGTCACCATACCCGCGGAAGCCGGCTCACTGAAAAGAGGAACAAATGTCACACGTTAGAACCATGCGAACAATCCAGTCAAAGACACACAGTAACCTGAGCTTCAGGGTGCGCTGCGAGAGCCTAGGCAGGTTAACGCGTGGCATAATCAGCTCCACGTCCTCAATCATGTTGCGTGTGTTGGTGATCTGCAGCTCCTGCACGAGGACATTGGGCTGCGTCCGATGTGCGTAGTAGGTGTAGGACGCAAAGTAGCCAGGGAAGCACTGAAACCGATGAACCATTCCCGTCAGATACTCCACAACGGTTGACTCCTTCTCGACGCCCACACTCTGCTGTGCCACGGACACAATCGGCTGGAAACGGATGGGCAGCTGCATGGCACGCCCATGCTTGATGTTCAGCGACGCATCGTGGGCTATCTCCAGTCCGATGTAGCCGTTGCCAATGTAGGGCGTGAAATCTTGTTCGCCAGGCAGCTTCGAGGGCGACACGTGACGAATGTTGGCATCGAATTCATAGTTCTGGAGAATGTACGGTGTCAAGCGGTCATCCATGCACACGCTGTGGGGATCTTTAAGACACAATGGGTTAGATATTATAGCATAGATGAAACGGTAATTGGGTTACCCTTCTGCTCCGGTGCACTTAGAAATATATAACGAAAGATCGGCGGCAGCATATAGAATACTATGCACACGCAGAGGAGCAGCAAAAACAAACGGCGATACGACGAAAGGGTGCCTTCGGCCAGACGCTTCAGCCGGCGGATCACATCCACCGTCTCGAATTTGTTTTTGGCTGAGCGGAACAACATCGTTATAGCTTGTCGATTGAGTTTTCATTGGAAAATTAATTTTAAACTCATTTGTTTAGGCTTGAAACCTAAAAAAACCTGCCACCCATTTTACGCACTAGCAACTGTGAGTGGCAAAATTGTCAGCTGGTACGACCAATGTGACCATTTTCGCGAAACCAGAGTTAAAAATACTCGAAATCCAAACATTTCCGCTACTTTGTACCGACACCATGCATGGAGACAGCCTGGGTCTGTTCAAACGGAAGAAAACCATTTTTGCCGCCCTCACAGGACTGGGCTTGCTGGGCCTCGTCGCGGTCTACAATTGCGGATTTAATAGCCCGACGCAGCAGCAGGAATGTTTATTTTGTGATTTTGCCAGCGGAAGACAAGGCCCACCTCCAGTGCTGGAGGTTCAAACCGACGAATATGTGATATTCAAGGACAAGAGTCCAGCGGCAACGTATCACTATCTGGCCATTCCCAAGCAGCACTTCGATAGCTTCAATGTCCTCAACAGATCCCACATTGGACTTGGTAAGCGCCGCCACGTCCGCCCAAATCTTGATTGAAGCATATACATACATACATGTACATATGTTAACAATGTATTCGTGTGGATGTGTTTGTTTATATCCATCAGTGCTGCGTATGGAATCAGGTATGGTCGAACTGCTCAGATCGAAGAATGTGGACCCTTCGAAAGCGATTATTGGATTTCACATCCCGCCATTCATTTCGGTGAAGCATCTGCATCTACATGGGATTTATCCACCGTCGGAGATGAGTTTTTGGAATCGTATTAACTTCATGTCGTCGTTTTGGTTCAAAACGGTGAGAGAACACACCTGTGTGCATTGGGCTACACTAACTTATTGTTTATTGTTGTTACATTTCCATGCAGGCCAAGGACGCCAACGAA
The DNA here is from genome assembly GCA_963969585.1 of Drosophila helvetica. Taxonomy (NCBI): domain Eukaryota; kingdom Metazoa; phylum Arthropoda; class Insecta; order Diptera; family Drosophilidae; genus Drosophila; species Drosophila helvetica. Next base: position 17,072,830 of record OZ018402.1, on the reverse strand, counting down.
GCTCTGGAATTGAGAGAACTGTAGCACAATGGACTGTGTACATATCCGAAATCTGTGTTTTTCTGTAATTGAGTCTTGCATTTTTGTTTTAATTTCAGTATGTAAATAATGCAATTTGTTGTTGCTGCTATTTAGTATTAAGTGAATGTTACCTGTGAATTGTAAACTATCGTATCGAATCAAGATATCAGTGATAATCGTACTCTTGTCTCAGCCACTCATACTCAAGCCAATAAATAAAATTGTACAATATTTGATTTGAAAATATACATATTTTTTTATAATGTATGCGCAAAACTTTTGGTCAAAATTTAGTTTTTAACATGGGGACCAAGTATTTTATTTCTGCCTATCGTGGAACTATCACCACTAGAAAAACAACAAAAACTAGCAGATCAAGACTCAAATTTTGGCGCGTAAAAATTATGGGTGAGGGAAAAAGGACAAATATATATACATAAAAAAAAAACAAACAAATTTTTTTATTAGATAAAACATTTTAACAATATTGTTGATTTCTAAAATTTTGCTGGGCACAAAAGCAGCAACTACTCAAGTTATTATATACAATTTTTGAATACGGTGAGTTAAGTGAGGAAGAATATCAGTTGGTTCCCTAAGAGAAGTAGTTTTCACACATTAAATCCAGATCTTTCAAGACTGATTTTATTACAAGAAAGAGTACCCCTATTTGTAACTGCCTTAACTAAGTCCACGAGTTCGGAACTATTTCCAGCAAAATAACTGGAAACTCCAAATGAGTCAACACGCTTCCGGTAATATTGTGGCAAAAGCTGTTCTCGCGGAAAATAGAAAAAGAAAAAATGGTTTTTCAACGAACCAGTGGCGGATGGGACGATCTGAACAGCCTGGTTCAGTTCTGGTCTTTGGAGATGAAGAAAGGTTGTATAAGGAATTTGTTTACAACCTCAAGCAACTCACGTTTCTAAGGAAGCTGAAATTGGACGTGTTACTGTATATATCGGGGAAGGATTGCATGTTGTTGTTCAACTGGAATCTTTGGAGCTGATGGGCATTGGATTCGATGCCAAGAACTTAACGAATTGCTGCCGAACGATGAAGCAATTGGCTGCCAGCAGCTGGAACGTCTGAGCAAATACAATATAAATATAGTGTTATTGTCTTTATATTTATATTGTCTTTGGTCTGAGCATTGGCATCCACGCGTCTCAACTCAATGACTGCCCTATGAGACGGTCTGCCAGTTGCCCAGGCTGCAACATTTGGAGGTGTTTTTTGAAGGTTCTGAATGCGATTCATTTATCGAGGGATGTGGAAAGTCTTTTCGCGTGGGCGAAACCGTCCATGCCCCACCGTTCCCGTGGCGGACTTATTGAAGCTAAAGAATATCATGTACCTACACATATACATGTCTAGCATCCCGAGTGACCAAATTCTGGACCTACTGAAGGGACTAAGATGAACTTAGGGAATAGTGTTTGTACCTGGATAAGCGAACAGAGACAGCAGCGCGGGAAGATACAAATCTATCTCGGAGATATAGAGACGAATGATATTTTGTATTCTAATTCATTGATTGAAATCAATAGCGGTTCAATGGAATCCATATTAATACGCACAGAACTTGGTGAACGAGATCATAATCTGTAAATTTACCGATCTTTCATGTAAATATCGGAAACATGCCTTTTGGGATTCTAATAAATGGATATCCAATCGTAATATGTGTTTAATTCGTAGTCAACATCCCTCCCTCCATACCAACTTTGAAATATTTGCAGCTGGAACTTCTTGCTTTATGGCGAAATGAGAAAAGTGCAATTATACCCGTAATATTTGTAATGCGGGTTTTCCGTTTGCTCATTAAAATCGATTGCGTTGATAGATCAGGAATGCGTTATCTATAGAGAAAATTATAGACCTTAGCCTTAACTTCTAGGCGTTTATTTCCAGATTATTTCTGTTACTTGATCTACAGTACCATGCGATTCAAAAATCTCCAAGAGCGACGTGATAAGACTGCTAGGAATTCAATGAAATCTTTCGAACGGATGGCAATGTTGAATAAAATGATATTTAAATTCGTAGTTCAAGTCGATCCGCATATGAAAGTTAAGTTATTGGCTATCCAAGGTGTAGGCAGTACCGCTCGCTGGCCACCGACCCGGATGATAAGGTGGCCATAGATTGTGTGGGATAACTGCTCGCAGGCAGGAGGACTGGCACTGGGCTACAAGCATATTGATCAGCTTATGAGGAACTGTATGTACTATGGGCTGGGCTCTCCAGGGATGTGAATAAGGACAGGACCAAGAGAAAGCCGAGATGTTCAGCAACAAGTGTATACACAGGCTACGACGCATATCTGCTGCAGGAGCCCTTTCTGGAGCCATTTGACAACGGCGTTGTGGTCACATGGTTCCAGCTGCACGCTGCCAAAAAGCTCCACCTTCACTATGAGATGCTTCAGTTCACAACAGACGGGACGGGAGTTGTTTTAACAAACACTTTGTTTAATGCACTCTGCTTTGGCTTCTGCCTGTCTAGTGGTAGGGGAAAGGGAAAGCAGCAGCTGGCCTGCTTCCAGGATGGTGGACAACTCGAGATCCCTGACGCACAAGCGTGCGCGGGAGCCAATGGCCTTGCTGTGCTACCCCAGGCAGGTGACGAGGAGCGGGAGTGTGTTTGCTAATTGGGGGGTGGGGTTGGGGGTAGATATGTAGCGATCGTTAAAAAACATTTTTTCTATGGATGGAAATTTGAACTAGCGCGCCAGATCACACACCAAGGAAATTACTGAGAAAAAACGGGGTATGGACAGGCAAAACGGCCCAAAAAATGCAAAGCATTCAAGTTAAAATCCACCCCATTTGCCTACATACCTTGAGGACGACCACTGTTTCAAGGTATATCATATGGAGGTTAGGCTAGGTTCGTATGAGCCTTGCAATTTTCTTTGGCTGTTTTTGCCTGTTGTCCCTACCTTACAATTTTTAAGTAAATTTATCGGTCTTTTCTCCGTCGGTCCGATAGTTGTTGTTCACAGTGTTGGTTAACAAACCACTGCTTCTTCTTCGAAGCATCGTCCGCGTTTCGTTGTGAGTGGACACATATATTAGAAACGCTGCCTGAAGAGTTTGTTTTAATTTTTGCAACAAGATTCGCGAAAAGCCTTTGAGAAAACCCACGGATTCACACTGATATCCAACGGCTTGGAGTGCATTTAGCATACGGTGTGCAAAACAGCGTGCACAATGTGGCCACAAACGTTGGAAATGTCGCGGGACGAATGCCGAGGCATGCTGCGTCGACTTGGTAAGTAGGCAGCAGGCACATAGCCACATCCAGGAGCAAGCGGCGGTCACTTCATGCCCAAATACGGCCAGATATCTAGCCAGAACCCCAGTGAATCCCCTCTAATGTGTTATCTTGCCTTTCATTCGCTTAGAGCTTGAATCCTATTCGCATATAATAAGCGTTTTTCGCGCGCAAGGCTCGCTGAGCGAACCAAAGGGCAAAATGCTGGAGGAACTGCGACAACTGTTTCACATAACCCCGGAGCGTCATCGGGCGGAGGTGCGGCGCGCCGTCAACGATGAACAACTCTGCACCATAGCCGAAAAGTAAGTGAAGTGCAGGAGAACCCAGTGCGAAAATGAATTCCAATTTTCAATCTCAACCTCGTTTCGTTTCGTGTCACTCCGTGCGTGTGTGTATCTCGCAGTGTCTGCGGTCCGAACACCTGGCAGGAATGGTCCCGCGAAGGCCGCCGTCCGTATCCGCTGCTGCCGCGCATCAGTCCCCAAACGGCGCTCAGCATTGTGGCCAACGATCTGGCGGCGAAGGCGTGTCTGGAGAATGCGAAACTGGTGCCGCCCGCCGAAACGGGTGCCCACTATGCCGATGCCCTCATCGATCAGGCCAACCTAATGGCACTGAAGCATGGCCGGAACAGGGCCCAGGAACCGACGCTAGTGATCATGGATGAGCCGGTGAGAGAGAGAGAGAGCATTATATAATCCCCCTAGCACCGCTGTGGCGTCCGCCCGATGTGCATAAGTGATTTGTTTCGTGGGTTCTGCTTGTGCTTGCTTGTGTGCGCGCGCGGGGGCAGTGAAAGTACAGTCTGCCTGGGCCGCGACCGCGGGCATGTGTGTCGCTTAATCCGCCTCTTGGTGGGGTCACGTGTGGCGTCTCTTCTAGCAACATTTACATTGAAATTATATCCTCGGATCGTAAAATTTCCATCATGATGGAGAGTCTGGTTTTAAGTGGGCATATATTCAGTTCCAATTGGAATGTTTCGTTTTGCTTATGTTTTTTCTGTTTCGCCTTCAATCAGCACGAAGAAGTAGAAATATCAAGTGTTTCTTTTTTGTTTTATTTGTTATTTATGATTTGTTTGTTGACAGAAATTTTATTAAATTATAGTTAAGGGTAATGTTTTAGCAGCTGTTAAACATTTAACTGCTGTTAACAGTAAAATGTAAGTGGTGGTTGTGAATGGTTATTCCTTTACATGGCACTGTCAGCAGTCAGCCGTTATGTTATGTTATGCCTGGAAATTTAACAGTTTTTAGATTTTATTCATTTTAAATCGTTTTTTGAATGAAATAACTATATGTTAGAGCTGGTATAGGTAGATCTTGGGCATTACAATCGATAATTAATTTTCTATAGGTTATTTTTTTAGTTAATTGGCGTTGTTTTACAAAAATATTTGACAGCTGTTGTGAATACTAGAGCAGGAGATTCAACAGACCTATGGTTTTTATTGAATTTTAAAAAATTATATTATTACAGGTAAAATTTGAGGTCTAATCTTCTTCTCTCTGTTAAAAGAAATGTTCTATATTTTAAAAAATTGTGTGGGGTATTCCGTTATTGCATTATAATTATCTTATAGCACAGATCTTAAATTTAAAGCTGTAAGTGATTTAACTAATATGCTAATTAATTGATTATATTCTAAAAATATTCTTATAAATCTCTCAGATCTCCCTCTGAATCCAAGAACTAATCTCTTATCCCTATCCCCTCCCGCAGTTCAAAGTACCCGATGTGCCCAACGAGGTAAAGAAGGCCATTCAGAAGCGCAAGGAGAACGAAGGCATCGATGCCAAGCCCAACAAGAAGCGACAAATGCAGCAACAGCAGCAGCAGAACGACAAGCTGGATCATCACCTGCACCAACAGCAGCAGATGCAGCTGCTGGGCCAGCTACCCGGACATCAGAGTGGCACACAGGAGGACGGCGAGATGGTGCCAGTGGAGCCGCGACCCAGTCCGAGGACGCAGCAGCAGCGCTTCTTCTACCAGCAGCAGCAGAAGCACAAGCAGCGGCTGGCCAGCAAGCGGAATCTGGCCAACAGTCTGGGCCCCTATCCCAGTGCCATAGCGGCAGGTAGGGCGGCAGCAGCGGCAGCTGCCGCTGACTCTGCGAAGCGAGTGGCAGCACCGGCCAAAAGCGGACGACGGGCACAGAAGCAATTGCAGCAGCAGCAACAACAGAAGATGCAGCAACAGCAACAGCAGCAGCAACAAAAAGTATTATTGCCCGTACCGGAGGCGGTGGGCAATCATTTGGTGGTGCAACCACATGTGGAATACATCCTGGACGAGGCACTCAAGTCGGTGGGTGCCGCCACAGCGACGCCAACACCCACACCAATGCCATCCCCATCGCCCACTGCGACGGTGTCGCCACCCACGGGTTTCATGAACAAACTGAAGCCCCTGCCAGCCACGAGAGTCGTCTATGGGCCAACAACAACAACATCAGCAGCAGCAGCAGAGATGGGTTCGCCCACAACGCCCGCTGCCCTCAGTCGGGGCTTTGCCAACTCGCCGATTGTCTTTAAGGAGAAACTGCAGCCGAGCGTGGTGCCCGTCCAGGTACAGGTGCAGAGCCACACGCCCGTTAAGAAGTACATTATGGAGGAACGACAGCCGGACATCACACCAGCAGCGGCCACACTACCAGTGACGCCCGCAATACCCATGCCCATCTCGACGGCCAATCTGCCACTGGCGCCGCAAATCATCAGCGTCCAGCAGATACCGGCCCCGCCATTGGGGGCCAAGCTGCGACCGGCCCTGGGGCTGCTGAATCCCACAGGCAGCAGCAGCAGTAGCGCCACCACCATACTCCCACCCGGCACCAAGCTCACGCCGAAGAAGATTAACTTCCTTGACGGCACTCCGCTCGACGTCAAGCCCAAGACCTTGCCCAGTTCGGCGGTGCGGCTTCTGCCCTACCCGACGGATACGACTGTGGCCACAGGCGTGGCCACCCCGTCCTCGCCGCAGGCCATGTCCAGCAATCTCAAGGAGCAGCCGCGGGGGACAGTGACGCCCCTCAGCAGCGCCTCCACGGTGAATATCATCAAGAATATACCGGCCAGCAGCTTGAACAATACACTGATTACGCCTCTGGCGACGCCAACGGCAACGGGTACACCCATCTTTCGGGCAAAGGCCCCATCTCAGCCCCAGCAGCTGCCGCCAGGCAGTGTGACCCTCAAGGCGGCGGGTACGGGCGGTGCATCAACCACCACTGGGGGCCCACAGATACTGGGAAACATCAAACTGACGAGCGGCACGGGGACGGGCAGTGCCCTCAACATAAAGCAGGTGCACAGCAGTGCTCTGCGCAACATCAAGATCTGCTCGCCCAATGGCAAGGTGTTCCTGCAGCCCGGGAAGCTGCCCGCGGGCAGCATCATCCACAAGCTGAACAATGTGACGGGTGCGGGAGGCACGACAACGACAGTTGCCACGGCGTCCCTTTCGCCGACGGGAGGGATGGCACATCCGCCCAGCTCGCCGCATCAGAGGATCAGCATACAGAAGATGCAGATTATGCAGGCGCCCACTCAAGTGATGTCCAGTGTGGTAGCCAGCAGCAGTTCGAACACAATCACCGTGACCAGCGGGACCGGGACATCCTCGAGCAGTGCCAAGCTAACAACAAAGCCCACCACCCTGACATTTTCCACTGGCGCTGGAGGGAAGAACAATCTGGTATTCCTGCCGGCCAGTGCGGCGAGCGGTATGCGAGCCGTGACGCTGAGCACCAAGCCCAAGCCGAATGTCCTGGTCATTGGTGCCACCACATCAGCCTCAGTAGTCTCGCCAACGGCAGCCTCAGTCTCGCCCAATATTCTAACAGGCAGCAGCAGCGGCGGCAGCAGCAGCAACAGCTCCGCGAAACCCAAACCGAATCAACTGATTACAGAGGACACGCCCATCGATATCATCAATATGCCCATCATTGTGGCCGATAATGGGACGACGTCGATGGAGCCGAAGGTCAAATCCGGGCCACTGGTGGTACTCAATGCCACCGACTGGGAGATGGAGCTGGATCAGGCGGCCACCCAGGCGGTGACAACGACAGGTTCTTCCAAACAGAGCCTCGACGATGTCATTATCGAGGATGTAGATGCGGACGATGATGTGGTGGCAGTGGAAGTGGAAACGGAACAGGACGCCGAGCTCAACAATCGCAGTGAGTTGGGAGTAACTAAAGAATCCCTTTCTTTGGGGTCTCTCTCCCAAAGCCAGAAGACAGCTGCTAATCGTTTGCATATTTTACTTTTTTCAGTCATTGAACTGCATCCAGAGGATGACAGCGCCATCGAGTACGTGGACATGGATCTAGAGCAGCCCATTGAGATTCAGAGCACCAGCAACATATCTCCAGAGACGGCCACAACAGCCACGTCCCTGAAGGCAGCCATCGTTTCGCAGGGGGGTCATCAAACGCAGCTAAAGACGAAGCAGCAGCCAATGGAGCAGCCACTGGCCACCACACTGTAAAAGAAGCCGTCTGTAATGCCTGTAGAAAATCATTGTTAAACGGAGTTGGAGTTGAAGAGTGTTGAAAGAACGCACAGCAGCAGCAGCAGCAGGATTCGGTTTGAATTAGGTTTAGTTATTCAGTCTTAGTCTCAATGTCGAGATGTGTCTCTTAGATATCTCTGTCTTTTGGGGCAAAGTGCAAGATTACCTTATACACAATTTTCTTAACTTGAACGGAAATAAGCAGCAAAGTTTTAAAACGGCCAAAATCATTTTTAGAATACCCCCCACCCCCAATTCGTTCTAAACATCTTCGTATATATAGTGAAAGGAAGGTTTCTTTTTTCGGTTATAAATATTTTAAACCTATTTCTCCTGTACATAGGGCCCATTGCCATTGACTTCTTACCCTTTTTGCCGGGGATTCCTCTCTGCAGAACCTTACATTGTATTTTGTATAGATTGTATATAGAGTCTACGATTCATCTATCCACCTACCCCCTCACGCCATTATCATCCACAGTCCCAGCCCCCTATAACAACATTTTTGCCTAGCATAATTTCATTTTAGTTTAGTTTTCTAAGTTTATGATCGAAATTACACGCAAAATAACACACACACACACACAAAAGCAGAAAATAAGAAGGAAAGTAAAAATTGTTTTAATGTTCACAACTTGGAAGAAATATTTCTTAATTCGTATGAGATTATAGAACCTAGACCCTGCGACGACCCTCCCCCCTACCAGGATATGAACATGTAAATAAATATCAGATGATGAATTTCAAAAACGCAAACAAGCCCCTGTAACGCATATATAAATATATACATATGTATAGATCCGACCCCCCCCCCCTAGTTCCATTTTTTTTTAAGGATTTCAAGCCCCCATACAACAAAAAAATTCTAGATGCTAAGTATTTTACTGGGTCGATTTTTTCATAAGAAAATGTTGTATCTTTTAGACCAAAACAAAAATGGAAAAAACCCCAAACCACTAAAAAAAAATAAGGAAATATATAAACTTTAAGAACAAAAGAGAACTCTTCCTCCCTCCACACACAGAGAAAAAGAGAAGAATAAGTAACAAAAAATATTATATAAAGAAAACAAAAACTATATTGTTGAACAATTGCGTGTCGCTGTAAAATTTTTAGCATAGAAATTTTAAACCGAAATAAATTTAAATGTAACAAAAAAAAAAACAAGAAATGGATTTTTTAATGAATGTATTTAAATATATATCTATATGTATATAATTTCATTTTTATCCTTTCCACTTAACAAAATGTACTTATTGCTGCTGCTGCTGCTGCTGTAGAATCGAGCGATGATTGAAAAAGATCAGGTTTTTGGACTTGGTTTGTTACAAAATGCTAACCAAAAAAGGGATCTATAGTATAGGCGTTTGCTTCCTAGTTGCGACCCAGGGTCATGCCCCTGCCCCAGGGATTTTCGGGTGGCGGCGGCGCTCTACTCTCCGGTGGTACGCCAAAGCCACCAAAACCACCAGAAGTGTCTGGTACCAGGCGTTTCCTGAAAGACAGATCAAAGTTAATAATATGAAATGTGGTGTGTGGTTTCTTTAGAGATTCTCCTTCTATTACTTACAGGAACTGAGGCGTTTCCAGCAGGGCATTGCCACCCAGCTCCTGGGAATATTGGAATTTGAGGAAAAAGTAAACATGTCCATTGAAAATGCCCAATAACGAGGCCATAGAGCTGTACAGATAAGCAAATAAATAGGTTTAGAAATGCTCCTCCTGCAGATAGAGATGATGGCAACTTACAAGTTGAATATAAATTCAAAGGCAGCCAGCACCCATGGCAAATACATGGCCTTAAAGCGACTGCCAAACCAGAAGCTGACTGTCACATCTTTGTTTAGCTGGCACCAGACGTAGGTGACAGCCATCACCATCATGTCCATGAGGAAATTTACATTAAACAACAGCCCGCCCACGTTGGCCAGCACTGATGTCACGATCAGCAGATACATGTAATCAGAGGGAGTGCGCGAGTACTGATCCTTCTCCAGCCTGCTGCTGTACTGCACAATAAAGTAGCAGTTGATGAGGAAGTGGAAGGCCGAGTTCGGTGTGATGGGGAACACAAACAGCGAGCTGACACATCGCCACAGCTGGAGGCTGCCGAAAACCTTCGAGCGGTCCAGTTCCAGAGTATAGATGTCCAGCAGCTTGAAGCGACACAGCAGACTCAGTAGCACAGTTGTCGTCAGCCAGTAGCGGGTGAAGCGTGGCAGCGACCGGTACCATTGGCCAAAGTCCATTGTGATCTTATTTTGATTTTAATTAATTTATCTTTTCATATATCTACTTTTTTTAGATTTCCTCAAGATTCACTACAAATTTACGTGTCTTTTGAGCAGTGAGTTTACCGAAAAAAATATACCGTCTGACCCTCTGAAATATACCGAAATATACCGTCTAATTTTCAAAATATACTGTAAATATACTGGTCAAAAATACGAACTTAACCCACTTAGCGCCCCTCTATTGAAATAGGCGAACAACTTGAATTAAACAGCGAAATATAATACTGTTTGTGAAATGCAAATGTAGATCCATCCTTTCTCCTTACTTAGAACAAAAATTAGCATAATATCTTTCACCTGTGCTGCGCTAAAATTATTCAAGATTAATAATTTTCGTGGAGAGTAATTTCATATCCACTGGTCGACAATGGGTTAATTGTTGTCTGTCCACAATCAAAAATCATATTCCACGATTTTGGTATTCGGCTTAATATTATTAGCTATCTGAGACCCTCCGCCCTGAACCCACAATTTTTTCCGATTGATGAATTAATTTTCCTATTATTTGATTGATTGGGTTAAGCCTAGTACTCAGTTCCGAAAAAGTTATAGAAAAAGCCTAGTGGGTTAAGAGTACTCATACTGTCATACGATGTTTTTCGTCTACAAACAACGATAGCAACAGCGGGATCGCCTTTGAATTCAATGAATTCTATTCAATTCAGCATTAACTAAGGAATAGGCAATTTTTAATTGCCTTAACTAAGTCCCCGAGTTCGGAACTATTTTGAAAAGGATAAGTGCCAGCAAAATAACCGGAAACTCCACGCCGAAGCTTCTTCAACAACAAATTGTGCTGCACAAAGCGAAAAATAAACAGCGAAACCTCCGATCCACATATACAACACATACTTAAAGGTTGCAACTTTTCGCAGGACTGAACATAACAAAAGAAGCGAAAAAGACTCTGGCATATTTACACCAGCTACGCCTCGCTTCATCGAATGTGTGTTTTGGAGAGATGTTTATGCGATACGCAAGCCATCGGTACAAACAAATTGATACATCTCCTGCGGAGATACTGTACCAATCCCAAACATTTGAAAATGACCTTTAAGCGGGCCAGGGCGGATGGGACGATCTGAACAGCCTGAAAATGCTCAAATCTTTGCACGCTGATATGGAATTTGAAGTAGATGATGAAGATGAAGAAGAAGAAGGAGAAGAGGAAAAATTGTGTTAAGCTTTTGTACGCAGTCTAATGCAATTCAAGTGTTTACGGAAACTGTTATTGTATTGTGACTCCCCTTATAGCGGAGAAGGATTGCAACATTTGGATAAACTGGGAGCTCTGCATCTGAATATCTGTTATCGATTCGATGGCAAAAACTTGGCGGATTGCTGCCAAACGATGAAGCAATTGCGATATATTAACTTTGGAAAAATTGAAAACATGAGCAAGAACTATTTTGAAATCCTGTTGACGAACTGCCAGCAGCTGGAACACCTGGGCTTTGACATAGAATGGCTCGACTCTACGGCACCCTATGAGCTGATCTGCAAGTTGCCCAGGCTACAGCATTTGGAGTTATGGCATGAGGGTTCTTTACGCAACTCGTTTATCGAAGGGTTGATCAAGAAACAGGGTGCCCCTCTGGAAAGCCTTTGTCTGTATGGGTTTCACAACTGTTTGTCCGAGGAACAGGTTAAGCATCTTTGCAATATTAATACACTCAATGAACTCTGTGTATCCTGCGCCACCGCCCCGTCACGGATTTACTGAAGCTGAAGAACCTTCTGTACCTCGAGATATCCGAAGCAAGCATTACGAACTCACAAGTTCTGGACCTCCTGAAGAGGCTTCCCCGTCTAAAAGTTCTTCCTACAAAAGTTGAGAACATAGACAGTGTGAGCTTAGTGAATAGTACCTGGGTGAGCAAACAGAGACAACAGCGCGGGATGATCAAAATCTATCTCGGAGATACAAAGAACGATATTTTGTGTTCCAATTATTTGATTGAAATCCATAGCGGTTCAACAGATCCCATATTAATACGCGAAAAACTTGGTGAACGAGATGAGAACTAGTATGTATATCCATCGATTTTTCTTGTATAGTTTGGAAACGTGCCTTTATGGATTCTAATAAATGCATATTTAATCCTAATATGTGTTTTATTCGTAGTTCCTCAATCCCTACTTTACATTATTTTGACATTTCTAGACTTTTGAGATAAAATTAGACTTTCAGCTGGGACTCCTCGTTTTTTTGGTGAAATGAGAAATGTGCAATTATACTCGTAATATTTGTAATGCGGTTTTTCCGTTTGCTAATTAAAATTGATTGCGTTGATAGATCAGGAACGCTGTGTCTATAGAGTATAGTACCATGTGATCTCCAATATCGATGTGCTAAGACTCCGAGCGACCAGAAATGTCGGACCCATAAAGCCATATCTCATGGAAAAAAAATCGTTGTAAAGGCTATATTCCACAAGACTTGACTGAACGATCGGGAACATTATGAGCCGCGGAATTTTTAAACCCGGTAATCGCAGAGTATAGGGGTATATTAGATTCGTTGTAAAAGTGGATGTTTGTAACACCCAGAAGGAAGCGTTTCCAACCCCAAAAAGTATATATATATATATTCTTGATCAGCATCAATAGCTGAGTCGATATATCTATGTCTGTTAAATGTGGATCAGCTCGGATCATAAATATAGCCACAATGAAGAAAACCAATTCGAAATGCATCGTTCCTTCTCGCTCTCACTTACACATCGGGCAGGGTGCTATGCCCGTTTGTCCAGATGAGCGCCTAGATCTCAGAGACTATAAGAGCTACAGCAACCAAACTTTCTATCCATGCTCCTGTGCTATCACTTCAATACAAGTGTATTTAAAAATGTCGCCACGCCTCCTTCCGCCCCCCAAAAAAACGAAACCATTTCGAAATGGTTTTCTTCATTGTGGCTATATTTATGATTCGATCTGATCCAGATTCAACACTCTGATAGATATTGTCATTCTCTACGATTCTGCGTTTTTAGGGGGCGAAATTTTAAAATACACTTGTAACAGTGCGATAGGACAGGAGTCTGGATACAAAATTGTGTTCCTCTAGCTTTTATAGTCTTTGAGCTATAGGCGCTAATGAAGACGGACAGACGGACAGACGGACGGACGGACGGACAGACAGACATAGCTATATCGACTCGGCTATTGATGCTGATCAAGAATATATATACTTTATGGGGTCGGAAACGCTTCCTTCTGGGTGTTACACACATACATTTTTTGCACAAATCTAATATACCCCTTTACTCTTCGAGTACGGGGTATAAAAATATGTAAAAAACAAATGTAAACAAAAATGGAAAGGGTTCGACTTTATTTTTGTCTCTAAATTTCCTTTTTTTGGCAATTATTCAATTTTTTGCGAACATATAATAAATTACATATGTATATTGTAAGCTCACATAAAAACATATATACTGACTGAGTACCGGGTACAGTGAGCCTACAGTGAGCCTCAGTTAGCCTCAGCCTTAGTTACAGGCCCCGCCACGTAAATTTGGACAGCAAAGCAGAAGCTAGCGATCTGAGTACGAGGAGTCGTGTTGAAGTCTTTGTGCTGATAACGAAACCAATATATTCATTTTTGTAGTAGCTGTCACCATATTAAAAAAGGGTTGCAATAAAAAAAAACTAAAGTAACTTTTTATTATTTTCGAATTGCGATATATGGGTGTTAAAACATTTTAAAAAATTTAACTGATTCATTTTTCAATGATTTATTTTCGTATTTAATCAAATGTATGCATAACATAATATTTTGGTCTCTTGAAATTATTATTGTTATTTCCAAGCAAGGGGAAATAACTGCGTAATATAATTGCCTATGTTAACGTGACATATTTTAACACTGTTTGTATGCATTTTACGTTAAGTCAACACCGGCAGAATCATTTAATTAAATATATTCAAATCCATCAATTAATTTAATAAACAATGAATTTTAACTTTCTAAGCCATCAGCTAAGCGCAGCAAGAAAGAGGAGGCCAGTGAAGGATCTGAAAATAAATACATTTTAATTTTCTTTTTATCTGTCGCGTTTGCCTTTCATATTTCTTAATTTTTCGTGGATTTTTGAAGGGGGTTCAATACAGGCTATATAATTTTTATTATTAAGAAATGATCACTTCTGTGGATTATTCATAGCTTTTTTCTATTCGAAGGATTCAATTTAGTTTCTTAACTGACGCCACCACCTTGAGGTGTGCCTCTGTGTGCTCCCTTTACCATGGAAGCGGTGCCGCACTCTGATTGCACCCGTCTATCCATAGGTTGATTGCTGGGTGTATGTTGGTCGCTTCTAAGCGATCCATTGTTGCGTTCGTAGACACGTTATTAAATGCTCCGGGTGTATCTACGAATACTCCTAGTGCAGATTTCTTGATATTGAAGCTTTCTCGACGAACAAATGTAGTTCTGTCTCCACCGATTTCCCTTTGGTGTAAGCATGCTGGTTGGTAGACATCAGTCCCCCACCTCATTCCTGATGTGTAGATCCAGCATTGGGATGGGGGATTGGATTGGAATATAGCCTGTACTTAGACATGCCAAGTATATTGCGGAAAGCCATGGGGTGATCACCTCTTTGGTCATCTGCAGCACGGCTGGGAATATTTTGTCCAGTCCAGGGGCTTTTATGCCCGTAAGGGAATCTGTGGCCCATTGGATATTCGTGTGGGTTATCAGATCTGTTGTGGCGTTTTGTTTCTCGGTTGTGTTTCGGCATCAGTGACTTCAGTACATCCTGGGAAGTGGGCCTCCATTAGTGCTGTCAGAGCTACTGTCTCGGCTACTCTCTGACCACTGTCCGTTGTTCAACTTGAGCTGAGTCTGTGTGGTGGGCTGTTTTGAGGGCAGCTTCCTGAGTCTTGCTGTTTCATGCACTTTCTCGATGTTGGAGCAGAAGTTCTTCCACGAGCTACGTTGTGCCTTACGTATTTCCTTCTTATAGTTTCTGAGTAAGATCTTGTATTCCTCGTTGATGATCTCTTCGTTCGCTTGTTTGGCAAGCTTGACGAATTCCCTGAGGTTATTTCTTTGTACAGAGAGGTCCCGGTTCCACCAGAGTGGCTTGGTCCTCTTCTTTGTTCTTGGGGGTGGGCATGATGCGTAGTAGGCATCCAGTAGAACCTTGGATAGAGTCTCCAGGGACTTTTCTATGTCTTCCGCGGATATCACTGCGCCTGGGTTCGCAAGCTTCGAGGTAACTGTCTTTTTAATCTTTTCCCAGTTTGTGTTCCGGGGGTTTCTGTAGACTGTTACCTTCGGAGTGTGTTCGAATTCGCACTTGTACTGAATGTACCTATGATCTGAGAAGGATGGTCTGTCTAGGACCTTCCAGCTAGATACTTAGGTACTCTTTTCCGTAAAGAGGGTTAGATCTAGCACGTTTGACGAGGTGGGACCTACGTAGGTGTATTTCTCCGCCACGTTCGCTACATATATATTAGTTGAGACAATAAAGTCTTAGAGTGACTCACCTCGGTCGTTGATATCGGGGCTTCCCCACACACTGTGGTGGGCATTGGCGTCCGTGCCAAGGAGAAGTTGATAGTCTTTGGAGTTGGCTTCTTCCACCAGGCTCCTTAGTTCGTCAGGTGGCGCGGGCCTGTCGTGTGCCATGTAGCAGGATGCTACCAAAACGTGCTTCTCTTCACTCTCTAGCATCACCACTGTCATGTCGCCCGTACTGTAATGATAAGGTGAGCGTGGATTCCCTTTCGTACGAGTACGACGGTTCTGTTCCTGCTTACCGGTGTTAGGTAGAACAAGTTGTAATTTGAGGACTTTAGTCCGGCCACTGAGTTGCCTGTTGTCAGCGGGCCCTTGCTCCATGGCCATGAGGACGCGATCTTGCATTTATGCAAGTTGAGCTGCAGCACATCCAGCGTCATTGGTGGCTGGCTCAACTGCACTTGACGGGTTGACTACCAACGTCAGGGTTCCGTCCTCCGAGTCTTCCGAGTCGCTTAGCACTAACCCCTGGGCGGCCTTCACGATGGTCTCTAGACCTAAGTCTTTCTCCACCTCGCCTGCCTGCAGGGTGTGCGCTTCTTGATCTTCGGGGTGGCGTTTTTTTAGGCGCATGTATACACTGCCCATTCCTCACACCATCTTCCCGAACCTGGGATACAGGAGCTCTTCAGCCTCCTTGTTTATTTGTAGTATTACATACTGGCCCCCCTCGTTGGGTAGTGGGCTCTCAGTATGTAACACTCTCCTGTTCCCTGAGGGAACCTCTGGGTTCTGGCTTCAGCGCCCGGTCCCCTTGGATCGCGATGGGGAAAGTACCTTCGCCTTTGGTATGGGCGGGATTAACTCCCTGTCCAGCACCTCCTCTTCCATCCGCGTAAATAGCGCATCGACGAGCCGCGCGTGAACCGTCTTCCACTGCGCCGCCGTCATCTTCCCGATCTCGTCACTCCGTTCAACGATCAAGTGTCTTTTGGACACGTCACTGACCTTCGACTTCGGTGGCTTCTTAATGGGAGGCTTAGCCACTTTTGGTGGGGGTTCTGCGCCCTTGGGCCCGCGTTGCCGCTTGCTCTCCGGAGTGTCCTTAGCGGCACTCTCAGCTGTGTGGTGTTGGCAGTAACTGTGCAACTAACGTGGCCTGCTCCCACCACGTCAGAGGTGTGACCGCTGGCGACACGCAGAGAGGATTGCTCCTCCCCGTGCCCGCCGGTGATAGCAGTAGCGGTAGCTTCCCACCGACGTTTGGGCTGACATCCCAGCCCGTGTTTGATCCCTTTCGCCTTCCATGTTCGGCCTGAAGGTCCATAGTGGTTAATGTGTTTCGGGGGACCACCCCCTTGCGTTTTAGGCTTATCCGCCAGGCACCTCTAGCCATGACCCTGACCATGCGCTCCCGACTCGAGGTCGAGGACACCTGGCCATTGTCTTAGCTAGACACTGCATTGCCTCGGACGGAGCAAGCGGCAATGCTTTACCCTCGTCCGGGATAATGCAGTGCCCATTGGCCAGACGGAACCCTCGTGGAGGGTTCCGCTAGAGGATTTCCGCCAGCCAAGTTTTGACCAAAGAAAGGGCTAGAATACCCTCTAATACCTAAACAAAATTTCATTTATTTTTTGAGTTTTATCTTCGAATTTCAGTTCTAGTTCCATTATTGCACTCAATAATTTCTTGTCGAACAATCGGGTTTGTTTTTATTAAATTTAGTACATTTTAGTATATTTAGTATATTTACACCCGTCATATGCCAGCGCATCTATATTGAGGAGCTCATTGAGCATAAATCCGACAATTGCGGACTCCAACAAAATGCGACAATCTACGCCGCACGGTCGCCCCGACTCCAAAAAGCGTCGGACAGCCACAACGTCGGACAGCACGGCCAGAGCCCCTTGTGTCCAGCAGCAGCAGGAAGCGGCCCTGTCGAATGGTAGAATGTGCGCGGCCACCGCGATCATTGTGGTATGTACAGTGGATGAACATGACATGGAAGGTACTACCCTAATTTCCTTATTTTCTAACTGCAGGAACCTGGTCCACCAGATGGCGAGGACATAGATCTGCAGCAGCACACGAATGATCCTGCAGCAACCCTGGCTTCACAGCCACAGTTTACGACTGGGATTTGTTATTTTGTCAGAACGTGGGTTGCGTCAAATCGTTTCCCATCAAAAAATTGATGGATTCTCACTCACAAAAATGTCACTCACGGATTTCGTATACAATCTCAAGCAATTCACGTGTCTTAGGAAACTTAAGTTGGACGCTGTGGCATATAGCGGAGAAGGGTTGCATGTTTTTGATCAACTGGAATCTCTGGAGCTGCAGAACACAAATGGATTCGATGCGAAGAACTTAGCGGATTTCTGCCAAACGATGAAGCAATTGCGGCATCTTGCATTTTTATACCCGGTACTCGAAGAGTAAAGGGGTATATTAGATTTGTGCAAAAAATTAATGTGTGTAACACCCAGAAGGAAGCGTTTCCGACCCCATAAAGTATATATATTCTTGATCAGCATCAACAGCCGAGTCGATATAGCTATGTCTGTCTATCCGTCCGTCTGTCCGTCTGTCCGTCCGTCCGTCTGTCCGTCTTCATTAGCGCCTATAGCTCAAAGACTATAAAAGCTAGAGGAACACAATTTTGTATCCAGACTCCTGTCCTATCGCACTGTTACAAGTGTATTTTAAAATTTCGCCATGCCCCCTTCCGCCCACTCCAAGGACGAACATCTGTGGCATGCACAATTTTAAAGATACGGGAAAACCAAAAACGCAAAATCATAGAGAATGAATATCTATCAGATTGTTGAATCTGGATCAGATCAGATGATAAATATAGCTACAATGAAGAAAACCATTTCGAAATGCATCGTTCCCTCTCGCTCTCTCTCACACACAGGGGTAGGCGCTATGCCTGATCGAATTTTTTGACGCCTAGTTCTCAGAGACTATAAGAGCTAGATCAACCAAACTTTCTATCCAAGCTCCTGTGATATCAAACCGAGACGAGTTTGTTTTAAAATTTGGCCACGCCCCCTTCCGCCCCCACAAAAGATGAAAATCTACAATTTTGAAGATACGTGAAAACTAAAAACGCAGAATCATAGAAAATTACTATATCAATCAGAGTATTGAATTTGGATCAGATCGGATCATAAATATAGTCAGAAGGAACAAATGAAATTTCAGTGGCCTCCCAAGCGCAGACTGATTCCCTCTCTCTCTCGCACACAGCCGTGTATGTATATGTAGGAAGTAGATAAAAACATTTAGAAATGGCAGATGTAAAAAATGTATGTAAACAAATATGGAAACATCTAATAGATCAAAATCTCCGAAAATGTTCGACTTAAATTTTTTTTTTTTGGCTAAAATTAAATTTTTCCCTTTTGCGAACATGTAATAAATTACAACAAGCTCACATACATATATACTGACTGAGTACCGGGTATAAAGTAGAGCCGCGGCGTAGACGCGGCTCACAACGTTCCCCCTCGTTAAATATGAAAACCATGAGTAAGAACCATTTTGAAATTCTAGTGACGAACTGCCAGCAGCTAGAACGTCTGGCCTTTAACATAGAATGTCCCGACCAACGGTGCCCTATGAGTGGGTCTGCGAGTTGCCCAAGCTGCAGCATTTTACGCGACTCGTTTATCGAGGGATTGATCAACAAACAGGGTGCTCCTCTGGAAAGCCTTATCCTGCTTGGGTCCCAAAACGGTGTTTCAGAGGAACAGGTGCTGTATATATGCAATATTTCCACACTTAAGGAATTCTGTGTAAGCTTCGATACTATCCGCGTGGCGGATTTACTGAAGCTGAGGAACCTTCTGTACCTACACCCATACAGGTCAAGATTTACGAATTACGAATATTTTGTATGCTAATCCTTTGATTGAAATCATTGGGGGTACAAAATATTTCATATTGATACACGAAAGACTTGATAAACGAGATTAGATCCAGAAAATGTACCGATCTTCCTGAATAATTTACAAACATGCCGTAATGGGATTTGAATAAATATCCAATCCAAATATGTGTTTTATTCGTAGTCTCTGTCCCTCAATCCGGACTTTACAGTATTATGACTTTTCTAAACTTTTGAAATGACATTATGCTTGCAGCTGGAACTCCTTAAATAATAGAAGTCAGTTTCAGTCCTCACCACCTAGCAAGGAATTCGTTGTTTATGCCAAATGCAAAACCGAGAGGATACCTTAAGATATTTATAAGCACTGCGATTTAACACAGATAACTATTGGCTCTGGATGCGGCCCATGTAGCACATCAACTTGGGGCCCTCAATAAATAAGCTTATTCCAGAAATTGGAATATAAACGTATGATATATGATTTATGTACGTATTTAGCACCATGTAGGTCCGCAGATTCCATTTATAATTACATATATTAGCCTGTAATCTCGCAATGTTTGACGCAAAAAAACAGGGACTAAATAAATAAAAATCGAATTAAAATTGACTAGTAGACGTTTAATAATAATTTCCTTCTTTATTGGATTGTTTATAAAATAAGGTGTAAACAATTAAGGTCAAAGCATGAAACGGAAGTGCGCATGAAATGTAACGTAAGTGTGAATGGAACTTAAAGTCATTTCTTACATGTTTCTGGTATTTGAACACTTGTTGCTTGTCAACAGGTAGTATGGACAATTGTATACCCCATTTCAATTGATTTATATTCGAATACAGTTTCTTTCAAACGTAACCTATGATATACAGATTGAGATTGAAATTGAATTTACAAATTTGGATGAATGGACCTGGATTATCTGTATTTATCCCGATTCCGATACCCATTCTTGGTCTCTGTAAGCGTTGAAATAGCTTCATAACAGAGACTGATTAGTTTCTGTATTCATTGGAGCCTGGGATGACAAAAATTTCCTCAATTCTATAATGTCCTTTTCCCAACGGTATCAGAATGTTGTTCATTCCGTGCCCATGCTGCAGGACAGTTTCGCTTATTCCGCGGCACATGGGACTGGCCCATTTAAATTCAAAGTTGCCAACAGTAAAAAATGTAAGAAAACGTGAGTATGCATTGCGAAATTTGAAAAAGCGTGTGTTTTTGCACATACGGACTAAATACAAATTTTAAGGAGATAGACAAACATTGTTATGGTGTAAAAATACTAAATAATACTAAATATTATTACAACCATCGTTTTGTAACGGATATACGTATTATATACGTAATTTTTGTTTACAGCCAATGAAATTCGTAAAAATTCTGCTGAAAACGATAATGTAACTAATATAATAAAATAATATAATATAACTAATATAATATTATATAATTTTTAAGTTTAAAAAAACATCGATAGTCGCAAACATTGACTTACAACCAGGACTTCGTTGTGATTGGCAAATATCGTGATGGTGCAGAAAAGTATGGCCGTGCGACTCTACAATACCAAACTCTACTGCAGTTCCGTATGGAATGTTGGGCACTCTTAAAAGCAAATTGAAATTATTGATTGAAATGAAATTACAATGAATAATAAAGGCCATAAATGCATGAAATCATTACTATGAAGAACGCGAAAGCGAATACATGGTAGGGAGCCAAATTCATTTAAACAATCAGGTTTGGGAATATCGGGGAGAAGACGTTTACTGAAAGAACAGATTATTGTTAACTAATGCCTCAAGAAAGGCGGGGTGTTCTGAGGTGTATTCAGAAATTTTTTTCCCCCAAGCTCTGCAGGATATTGAAATTTGAGGAAATAGTAGACATGTGCAATAAAATAACTAATTACATTTTCCCGGGAGCTGCATATAGAAATTGAGCTAAAAATTGTTTCTGAATATGTATTGAGATTGGCCACCACTCACTATAAAAATGTAATCCACACACTAATAGTCGATTCCTGTCTCGGAATATCCAAGTTCAAGCTCATGGACACAACCATTATGACCGTTAGGTATTTGAAACGAAAAAGCAATCCAGCCAAGTTCGCCAGGATGGCCGTGATTATCAGTAGATACTCTCGTTTGGAGTTACTTATACTAGAAACAATGCCTTGTCGACTAATAATTGTATGCAGTTTTGGGAGAACTTTTGAAATTCTCCAGGCCTCCTGGCGATTTGTCAGAGAAATCTTAGAGATGTGAGACTTAAACAAAAAGTTTAATAGTGAATGTCAAATATTGCAAAAGCTTAGTGTGACCGCAGGCAACAGAAATGTCAAGCTCTGATTGGCATGCTTCTTCTTCATAGCTATGAACATCTTTGGCGCCCAAATTAATTTTGAATTTAATAAGTAGCAAATGCGATTTATTTTATGTAGTTGAAAGTTTCAA